>VACF01000391.1:0-289322 GCA_006891605.1 Pleurozium schreberi | reverse complement strand
TTTGAGCCCACACTAATAAGGGAGAGAAGCCTATTACCAACCTGATTTGGAATCTTAACATCTTGGGGYCAATTTCAATAGAGCACATATTTTCAAAGTTGTGGCGCTTGTTTCACGGATCTAATTTTTCCTCTTAAACTTATAATTTCTGTGAATTTTTGAAGTGGTTTGCCCTGAATTAAAAAAAGTGGCCATAGAGTGAAGTTGTAATTGTATCATAAACTATCCTTAGTTGCCTTTCCATGTATCTAATGGCACTTAAGTACTCACGAGTAATAGGTTGACACGTTACTCCAATTTGGTATTAATGCATTGATTTTGTTAGAAAATGAATAGATTTGCATGTTTTTTGGACGGACTTGGATGGTTTTCTACACAAAATTGGGATCCAAAGTAGGGTGACGAAATGAGGCAATGAACAAAATTGGGTTGGTGTACCTTAATAAAGTGAGTATGCCTATGACCAAAGTTGTAGGGGTATCACTCATTTCCTATCAATATAGACGCTAGTATTGAAGATGATGGTATTGATATGGTATTGATTTGTATAATGGAAGTATTTGAAATTACAAAATTTTAGCCAATAGTGGTATTTTTATTTGAATTTTTATTTTATCATAGTACATAAGTTAAATCTAGGAGTTGATTCTAGGTATCACCTACCTAATTGATACTATGGATGGTAGTTTATCACCCAAGAGTTGCCCAAGTCAATACCAAGAAGATTGGATATGTGCCAATCCGACTTACTATATCCATACAACTCTACCTATATCCAAGCTAATTTCTTACTATGAATACCATGAAGAAGTTTTTTGGTAGCTCATACATTTTTCAACGATTGTGAAGGTAGATGGAAACCATATGCAAAAAGAACCAAGTTATGTTGACAAGAAATGATTTAAAATTTTTTTTTTTTTTTTTAACCCCTAAGCGCCCCAGCGCCAGGATCCTGTTGCTCTGAATCAAAAATTAGCTTTGCAGCTGGTGGATGGGGTTGTACTGAATAGATTATTGTACGCATGAGAGGTGGAGTCAGGTACGGAGTAATATTCATTGCGTTGACAGGCTTCAAGTTCAATTGCAGGCCGGATCCACCAATCGGGCCACGAACAAAGCAGTTTTAGCCACATTGTGCGACCGGGACCACCGGGAAGGGCCGGTGGCTAGGCACCACGTAATTTTTGGCTCTAGCTAGGGCTCTAATGACAGTGGGAGCTCCGATTGCAAAGGGCCTTCTCTGCTGATCTGGCCACGAGGGTTGGAGATAGGGCCAAATTGGTGCTTCAGGAAATGAATGGAATTCGGACAAGTCTCATGAATGAGAATTCCGAGTTTGATGGCTAGATGCATTTGATTTTTGTGTGAGCGTTGATCGTTTGCACAATATTTGGGCAACTGTTCTCTGATTTTGTGAATAAACAGCCCCGGTTGCATCCTCATGATTTTTACTCTCGCAGGATTCAATTTGAAAGTAGCCAATTTGTTGGATATGCGTGGACTTGAATGACGCTTGTGGACCATAAGGGAGTCTCGTTTTGCAACACCATTGGTCAAGTGAGTTTAGCTTTCGGTACTGTTGACACCAAGAATTTGGATTGCAACGGCCATGATGCTAATTCACACTTCAGTGGAGGATTATACGTCCACCTGGAGGTATATAGTGGAAGATTATACCTTCACCTAGGGGGAAGATACACACCCAGTTAAAAACGTTATGTGATGGCAAAGTGGTGGTGAAATTTTTCTAAATTATAAGAATCATGGTAGCACATCAACATGCAATCTCTTACAAAATTATATCATATAATGGCAAAGTGGTAGTGAAATTTTTCAAATTGATAATTTAGCAATTAATGAAGTTTTGAAATTTGAAATTTTTGAATATCAATCTTCAACCTAGTCAATAAAGATCCAATAAGGTCTCATTTTAATTATGATCTGAATTCAATAAGTGTTCATTGGATTGAAACAGTTCAATAAATTGAGACTTTTATATGTCAAAATACATATTCATTTTGATTTTTTAACTATAAAAATAGTAACAAGAACCTTCAACTAACATCTTGTAGTCTCAATGATTAGCAGATCCCATCGCTATGAGGCACCTCCGAGCGAAGATTCCACCCGTGATATTGCCAAACCATGATGTGCACACAAGTAAACAATCTATTTAACATGATTCATTCAGCAGTAATAAAATTGGGGTCGAACGAGGCTAAAATTAATATGAACTACAAAATCGGTACAAAACTGAATTCCTCTCCACAGCAGACCTGAGGCAGTCTCTATATCCTTGGAATCCAATGAACTGGACTCAGTCAAAAACAAGTTCGAACTTAGGTGTACAAGCTACTCGCCTACAAGTAATCACTCATCTAATTTTTAATGTGAGTATGATACTGGAATTTCGGTCCTACCCCCACAACTTTGGAAAACCTGGGTATACCAAGAGATTATCTATACAGTGATGATGACTTCTGCATCTGAACTCTCGTCTAGAGAAGATTTCTCAAATCYAATATTCTGGCACCATAAAATAGAAGTGCCGACACTAAAATGAAGTGAAAACACAGGCTGGGACGTTAGCAAGAATAGTAGTGAAACATTAGAAGTTTACAAAGGCCTAAGCACTATGAGATGCCAGCCACTGTTTGCATAAATCCTCCACTGCCAGAGAACCTGTCTGTCGTGCCTGTTTGACACAGCGCACAGAATCATCAATAATAACATCCAAGTCATGAAATATGATGTCAAAAGAGATTTTCTATTCTTGAACAGTGCAAACAGGAAAAGAACAATTAAATTCAACGTTCAAGAACATGGCAGTGTCTGTTTGCTTGATTAAGACAACACTTGCCATATAAAGATTTTAAGCAAAGTAATGAGTACAAGTCGAACTTCAGCAAGGTGATGGCAAGACTCGTACAAAGAGTACACTCGAAAAATTGTATACAAATGCCGTTAGTAGTAGATGAGAAAAATATTTAATCCTAGGATATTTATAAGTTCAACAATAATCTTACTTGACTGTGTCTGAATCATTTGGGTTCCCAAATAGTGAATGCTTCCACGGAGGTCCCTCAGAATCACCAAAAGTACGTACTACCTCAATCTGGGACAATAAAGCGGTTATCATCAGCCTCTTCTCTATTATTGAAAAATAATACAACCAAAACTTATATCAACTACAGAGTTAACCTAGAAAGCCAAACACACAGAACATGGGAACCTCTTGACATCAGAAACATTGTACACAAGCAATCAAAACTGTGGATGTTTAGAGTTTTCATTGACAACAAAGAAGCATCATAAATCTGGCAGTGCAGATGCGTCAGATAAAATAACAGCAATTCGTACTTGTACAGCAACTCGCGATGTGAACTTAATTAGTTCTTCCTCAGTAAGTTTCTGAGAAGGAAGTTTCCCTCGACTTGCTTTTGTGACGCCCTTCGTCGTCTCTCCTGATTGTTGTCGTGCTAATAGGCCCTCATCAAAATGCACCTGGCAGGGGTGATGACTATTAGTCCTAGAAACGAAAATAAAAASCTCACCTAGACCASTCTGAAATTTAACRAAGGCAAGCAAGTATCCAGAGAACTGTGGTGTACAAGACTCGGAAGACTTGGAACATGATACAAAGAGAGTATGCTCAGAAGTATGCTCAAGAGAAACACAGGGAGTTGTTTCCTCAGTGCCTGAACTAAAAAATAGAAATTCCACGTTAAAAGCTAATAGCCAATTATAGCAACTTCAAAAACAATTTTTGACTATGAAATAAATCTAGGATGCGGGTTCTTTCTATTGATATGTATTCTACGTTCCTTGAAGCTTCATTTCAACCCTACATATACGTACGGAAGCAACCACTTCGGGCCAAAAGTTGAGAAAGAGCTCACTACCAAAAACGACAAGGTCCTCAGGAAGCAGAATACCTTTGCATGGTCCAAGTGGCGCAAAGCTTGCTCATGGTTGGACGAGTTCAAAAAGAGCTGGATACAGCACAAGCCAGCAGCCACATAGTCTTTTTTCAAAACCTGCAAATGTGCCAAAAGTTAGCCTTTCACCACCAAGCTGTGAACAACATGGACAAAATTGTCATAAGCGTAGATAAATCAAATATTAGTCAATTCTGAACAGACCACGGATATTAATCCCACAATTGCTGCTAATAAAAGCCCCTAATCAAATGGTAAGGCACCAGACCAGAAAAGTTTAATGTTACCTGAAACCGGTACAAATGATTGAAATGTCGATGATTTTCAAAATAAGTACAGATTCGAGTAAGAGAGGAAGCCGTATGTTGAGATACTAGTGAGTCGGGGTTGTTCGCGTCAACAATTCGGGCAGCTATAACTCTCTCTAATATTGTAACAACTCCGAAGGCAACACAATTGTCACAAAGTTCATCCAGCGAGCCATGGTCRGTAGCCAGAGGGTCGGGTCTTTGGGGCGATGATGAAGGAGTCTGAGACTGATAAGAAGATGGGAGAGGAGCGGGCGGAACGCTATCAAAAGGAAAGAAAAGGTTGCAAGCATCAGTGTAGCGGCAGTGCTGGAACATGAACTGCATGAGTTCCGGGCGATTATGCTGTTGTCAAACACATCATCCATCATTGTCAATAATATATTGAAGTTCACATCCTCAGAATCGAGAAAGGCCAGAGACATACCCAGGCTCAATAAGTCACGCATCAAGTCTTCAAGAAATCTCAGTCACGTTAAGGAATAAAAAATGATCAACGGAAAAACTGCTGCGAATCCTATTCAGATGTGTCAACTCTTAAAACAGGTCACGTTCAAACCTCTTGCAGGTAATAAACACACTCCTCATAGCGCGTCTCATCGAGGTGGCTGTGTGGGGGCGACTCATCTCCATTGATCAGCGTGTTGATAGTTTGATGACTATCCGCAGATTCCTCAGATGAGCGACGAGATCTATCRGGCTTGTTGAACGGAGGAACATACAGCACATTTAGATACGAATCAGCTGAAAGTGAGTCATCTGAAGAAGTTGACACACTTCTTGCCATATGTGCATACCTGAAACCAATCCATTCAAACGGTCGTTACGCAGCTGAACTACTATTAATATTATAGTAATCGACCAATATGGGGGATAAAAAGCTACTGTAGTGAAAAATCGTCAAAGAACGGYACACTCCATCATCAGCGTCCCCCGGCCAAAGTGTCCAACAAGMTCATGGAACATAATACAAGAAACTATCGTCTGAGGTCTGAACACCCGAAAGGATATTAAATACACTTACAACGATCGAGCACCGAATACATCTGCTGGTGGACCAGCTTCCATGGCATGGATAATTTTTCGAACCACTGGAGCTGGGTCTCCGCTATGCAACTGCAAACATCGCCTAGGAACCATAAAGAATWTGATCAAATGTCAACATCCTCCAATTGTACGAATCATCTGAATTCAATGAGACACGGGGAATGGCATATACCAGAACATTTGACCTCTAAAATTCACAAGGAGATAACAYTGCAGCTAAAATAGARAAAGAAAATGAAACACGCTTAAATAGTAGTGTGGTATGGAAATGTCACTCACTTGAACTTTAACCGTGCCTGAGCATAGTGCTCAATGCGAAGAAGCGCGTGGCCCCATGCCTCCCAAACCAGAAACGGATCAATCTGAATTAAACAGATGTGTCAACAAACGCTTCAGCAAGACATGAAGACTCAACAAATGCTTCAGCAAGACCTGCTAATACTTGTCTCGTCCTTTCACGTACAGGTAGATTGTTATGTACCTTGCATTTAGTGCACATAAAAWCAGCTAAATTGTAGCGCTCGTCCGCAATTAGCCGTTCTCGAAGCTGCTCCGCAGCAAAGTCGTCAATAATATCATTCAAGGATGCGGGAACATAACTTCCAAAAAGAGTCTGCAATAGCTCCACGCGGTTCAGCCAGACTTCTGCCTGCTCAAGAACCTCAAGAAGGTTGATTGATTCCTTAGCACCATCAGTATTACTTCCAGGTGGTGTTGTAGAAGTCGATGCAGCGCCTGCATGATCCAAAGCATCACTGCTGTCACTGTCCACAGCTTTAGGACTGYTTGGAGGCTTCTCTGACTTCCCTGTGAGTTTCCTTAATTGATCCCTAGCGTGTTGCAGGGCCTGCAAAAGATAATAATATTTATTTAATATAAATCATAGCACAAAGACAAATGAAATGACGGGTACAAAACAGTATCATTTGAAAAAATTCGTATCTAAGCCACAGGAACGCATTTTTCAAAAGATCCATCGCATATAGTATGTTGGAGTTCACAAAACAACATCGATTATAAATCAAGACACCCCAGACAAAATCAAATTAAGGAAATTATTTGAACATTACCAGGACAAATGCCTCTGCTGCATGGAATCCTCTTTCCGCTGACTCGTTAAAAGTAGCACGAGGTAGCTGATCAGATGAGAGATGCCGCTTGATTTGAACAATACAAATATCAACCGCTGCTTTACAAGCCACAGCCTCTGAAGAACACAACTCGAGCAGTGCCTGAAAAGAAAAACATCTCAGGCTGAAACTAACTTTATGTAAAACCTTCTGGTTTAGGCCGGCGTTAAATGAAGTCCAGCGCTCTTTCGTCATCACAACTGACGGATACTTATCGTATAAGGTACTAAGCTGATGCTCTGCTCTCTAACTTTTCCCTAAAAMGATAAAGAATTTAGGTTAAAAATAACTACATGACAGAAAGAGCGCTGCTATGAAAATCCAAAATAATGTTACTCTAAAATTGAGCATTACAAAGTTCCAGCAGCTCGCTCCACTTCATTTCCTTTTTCTTTATCAAGATTATGCTAGAGGATTGCATAGAAAGATTGTAAGATATGACGTTGTACCTTGAAGAGAATGCTACTGGGTGCACTTTCATAACGATGTGATTTACGAACAACATCATCCTTTGTTGGGTCCCCAGTCAAAATCCACTCTTCTGTAATGGTCATAGGGGCAGGGCGTTCATAAGCTTCAAGGGCGGTTAGTCCAGAGGGCGGACGGTCCTCTGGAACACCAGCCAAGGCCTCCCATGCAGCCTTGTGGGAAGGTGGAAGCATTCCAGTTATTTTCCTCTTGCGACTATTGTTATCTTGATTAATGATCTTGTTTCCTGTGTCCCTTTGTCTCCACGAAAACGCTCGTCTCTGCAGAGTGTTGAGTCCACTGTTGAAATTGGACCGAGCGGTCGGAGTAACTGAACGAGTGATTGGTTTCACAGCTGCAGCAGTTATAGCGGATGTTGAGCTTCGTCGTTCAAGGGGAGTACTGCTGATGATCAGAGCTTTTGCAGCGTAGATCCTGACAAGTTCGTCATCTTTGAGGGATGGAAAAGCTTGAAGAAGCTGGAAAAGGATCATGACAACTCATTAGAATGGAAACGAACTTTAGGGCATAATTATATATCCGYAATGGCAAGCTTCTGAATCAACCAAGAGCCATACGATGCAAGACGCACTATCAGTTCATCTCAGTCGAGGTCTTGCAAGAACTAGTCACAATCAGATGAATTACTTACTTGAGAGGCCGCTTTTAACTGCTTCCCCATGAGCAATGTCTCAAGGATAAGACGTGGATGTTCATGTAGTGCAGAGCAACGTTGCTGCCATGGCAGAGGTAGGGCCCCAAGCATTCGTAAGCCCAGAGCTAGGCGATCCAACCTTGCATGCTCCTCTTCTGAGAGACTTCCTACTCGTCTCTTCAAAAAAAAATGAACCTGAGCAGACGAAATGGTTTCAGAAAACACAGCTCGGACCTCTAGAATGGGCAAAGGAAAACTGGTCTAGAAAAGGAAAACTGATTTTCCAAACACAATGTGTAATTGGGTTCAATTGATAGGCCTAGGTACCCAGAGCAGGTTCAAGTTAACTTACTAAAGCTCTCTGAAAATACCCAACTACCCAAAATTGGCAAGCAATTTAGCGTCACAGGAACATTTKRATCAGTATACCACTCTTTTGCATCGTTGACGTYGTAAAATATCCCAAGCCTGTGAAAAAAGGATGCTAAGAAATTCCTAATCCCTCTTAATAAACACTAGAACGGAGCCTGTTGCATTCCAAAAACACCAGAAAGGTTTGCTCGAGCTGCAAGATTTCATTGAGAAGATGTTTGGATATCATTAGAGTTTAGAAAAAACAAATGAATGAAAACTGTGGATGAGGACGTGACAGAGAAAATAACGACACAGATTGCATTCGATGTAAATGTGTTATAGAGGATTTATATGCTCCCTAATTCCGAGAAAACAGTAATGAGCAGTCGTAGATATGGAATAATCCGATCAAGTCATTATGTAACTTTCACCAAAACCTAAATCACTATCTAACAGTCTAATAGGCTCACCAACAATTGCTTCGACTGAAGATTTGGCAGAAGCTCCATTGCTGCCATGGCAACAGGCAAAGCATCCTCAGGGTGAAGCAGAGAGTTGAGAAATCGTAAGCCTCCAGCAGGACCGCCACCGCTAATAGGATCAGTGGTCAGTAACTTCACCAGTTGGCGGCCTTGCAATTCTCTCCGCAAATCACTTGATAAATTGAAGGACTCTGCAACATCAAGTGCTGCTGAGACAGCACCTTTCCCGGCCAGACGAAGTGCCAAGCCTTCAGGATCACTTTGACAAAGAGCTTCAACCTGCATAACAAATGAAATGTGTCCTTCACCAAAGGAGGGGTATGACAAGCACTTCCCAAGTACCAGAAATCCTCTAAACTACTGTGAAGGGCTTAGAAACTTTCGAACAGCTGCTTCAAGGCCACAAAGATAATAATCAAGAGACGAAGACCCATATCATCACCTGTCATATGGATCCGGAAGGAATTCCTAAAACCCAAGGAATGGTTATCAGGAGGTTGTGGTTTCAGCAGTAAATCATGCTTTCAGTAACAAATTTACAGCTAGGACTTCTCCTAACCAAATACAGCACTAGCACAATGCGTCAGAAAAGCCCTACAGATCAGATTTGTACTACTGCGGGGACTTCATCGCATTATACCTCTTGCCACTGGGTGAAGCGGCTGTCAGCTCGTTGAATACGGCCATACTGGTGTAGAGTGTCTCTCTTTTGAACTACCTGCATTCATTTGTTGTTCCACATGATCAGTCAGTATAGTTACGATGCACAAACGCTCTTCCAAATGACATGCAAAGTAGGAATCAAACAGAGACAGAATTACACTAGTGACAAATTAAACCCTGGCTCATAGAAGTGCAAAAAATGACAAGGACAATCATGGCAGTGAAATCTATTATGCTTAGAGAAAGAGACCTCAAGGTAGAGAGAATCGTCACGGGACAAATGGCAACTGCACATCGTCAGGACATCGATTGCAGCATCAAGATCCCATCTCTGCAGGTACCTGTAAAATTGATCTCATTTGTAAGATGCTAAGAACACATCTCATAGCGATAGTGAAGGAGACAAAGGCGGCTGGCTTCCTAGAACTATGAAACGCACCCAACACTGATTATTCGACTTCATACTTGTTAATTGAGAGTGTATCTTTTAATCTTTCATTGACTCACTTCAAGGCCAGGGTCGCAGCCAGAGTCTTGTTCCGAAGACGTATACAATACTGCCAGCTGCTGCAATAGGGATGACTGCTATTATTTCCCTGCCATTGGTTACCAGACTCTGACTCAGATTCCTCTCCTTTCTCAATCAACAACTGTAACAACTGGTCTGGAGCGCCATCCCTCAACCACCTGTCCGAGACAGATAGAGCTTCCACCAGCTTTCCTTCATCCATCAATCTGTCACAAATACGTAAGAGTAAGTCTTCGATACATTACAACACTCAAATTCAATTTGCAACTTACATATCTGAGTTCACATGCCAACAGCTAGCATAATACGAGAAGTCTAACAGGTTAATGATTTACATCATATTCTCAACAACAAATTCAGAGAAGAAAAGACTATATACTGTGCCTCGAGCCATCTCTTCAAGTCAAAAGACTATGTCAGCATAGACCTTGTGCAGCACATCAACATAATTCAGGTATGTCAAGACAAATTGTTTATCGAGATTCAACAGTCAAAAAAATCGCAAGTGTAATGATGGACTTCGCCTATACACTTACCTCAGAACTGCCTCAGAGTACGGAGCTTCGTTCTCCCAGTCAAACATGAGAGAATATGAGCTTGGTCGTTTTCCATTCTTGGATTCTTCAGAGATCGGTGGAGCAACACCTAAGCCATCTTGTGCAGGAGATTTCTTACTCCATTGTGACGCTAGCTCTGAGGTTTCAGGAACCTCATCTCTCTGATTAGAATCGGTAGGTGAATAGATACCATYCACCTCTGGTTCACGTGGACGCTTAAGTGATGTTCTTCCACCCTCTTCACTTCCTGCATCGTGCTTAAGGTTGTGCGAGGAAGTGGACACGTCCGACAAACTTTGTAACTTTGCCTGCAACTGAATCCACCGATTCAACGTAGGATATCTGTACATTAAAACATCGTGTATTATGATATGTTCTAGAATAAGTACAGCTTCAACAGAAAACAATGAAACAGTTATCAAGACAGCTTTTCCATGTATTGAAGTTGTTCAGTTCTGCAGCGAATCGTCGGAAATATATAAATAGGCTCCAAACAAGTTCACAGGTAGAAGTATTGACAAAGTAGAACATAGTTTCTCGAAGGATGATAGTGAAGGACTGTGGTTTGTTACTTCTCAGATTGCTCCAAGGCAAAGTCGAAGAAGGAACGGTCCGTGTCCAACGCAGCACTTGAATCAGCTAAGCCTGGTTGGTCAGCTCTTATCGTGAAACAACTTTGACCAAACACACAAGCTAGAATTGATCGCACAGGAGATAGAGTGGCAAGGTGCTTCACAACATCCAGTTGAAGAGGATAAAGTTGTGGCTCGTCATCCTCGTCAAGTGCAGTTGTTTGCACAACATGAACATCTCCCCTTTGACTAGCAGGCTGCACAACACGTGTTGGAAGCTGTGGTATACAAGCCCAACCCTTGCCTCCACGAGGCGGATATACCGGCGGTACGCAAGCAGATATAACCTGCCCAAGGTGCAAGATCATGGAAACTATCAAGAACATACGACAGTGCTCAAGGAAAAAATGTATCACGTAGGAGTCATATGCACAAACAGCTACAAAGGTTTGCAGCTAGGTGTGTGACCTTCAACATTCCCAAACAGGTACATCAACACTTCGTCAGAGGTGTCAAAAGTTCCAAGTCTTCACAAAACATGCACATCCGTCATGGGCAAATAGCTTCTTACAGATAGAAGAATTAATAAGCTAGGGTTTTACAGTTGTTAGCAATAATTGCACATTATTTTGAAAATTCCTTTACGTACCCAAGCAAGATCGAAGGAGAGATGACAGAAGCAATGTAGACAGCATCAGTCACGACGTACCTGGTGAACGAGGTCTGCACCCATAATTTCAGCAACTTTTCCTGCAGCATCCGCACTGCCCCTTTCGAACACCAGCCTTGTCAATAGCTGAAAAGGAAAGAACCAGATTTAATGTCCATACTTAGCAGGCGTAACCAGGCACAATTTATCTGCTAAAGGCCACACATGAGAATCAAKTCACCCTAACTCCCATTTGAAATATATCTGTCAAAGCAAATTACAAGAATCCAAACGTGAGAGTGCAAACATAGTACTAACAGTGAGGAATGATGACATGTAGTCAAGGATTCGAGTAGAAAACCCAACTGGTGTTTTCCAACGACCAAATCTGGAAACATCAGTTGGGTTTTCAGATTTGGTCGACCAATTCTAAGCTATCAATGCATACTAGGACACAAAAACATCTACAAAATACGATGTATCAAGTCAGTTAAGGTAAAAACCCTATGAAAAATTTGAACAGACGTGTCAGAAAAGTTCTGACCACAGCAGAGGTATCACGTATTGGCGAAAAAAGCATCTCAGAATATTACAAGGGTGACACTCTGCAGAGTTGAGACAAGCGTACATCATTTGGGCGTTCATAAATGAGGGTGAAGAAATTGAAGTCATGGGTTGTATCCACACCATCCACAATATCACCAACAGTTGCAATGTAGAGTATAAAAGCGGATAGATAAGCCATTGGCTTGTTACTTAAAGGTCCAAGAAATCGCTTCATAGCCCCCTTGGCGGCAATTTGAAATGTACCGTCCCCAGAAAAATCAATCGATCCTGAAGGAGAACTTTTTGAGCCCTGCCTTGAAGGAACTCGAAATCCAAGACCCAAGCCAAGACTGTGCTCAGGTCCAAGCAGTGACTTCCGTTCCGCATATGGACCAGTTGWTAAATCCTCTCCTTCCTCATCTGCCAGTGCCTTCACAAGATTATGCAACTTTCCTGCATACAGACAGCGACAGCATCTTGAGAGAGCACATGACAACTGATAGAACTCGTTTCAGTTCAGTCAAAATAGGCCAAGCACTTTTTTGCTTTCAAGTGAAGAAATCTCAGAGAGTATTCGTATGAGGTACCGAGATTTACCAGGACGAAATCCAAGACGACAAAGAGACTTTGTAAATTGTCCGACAAACAATGAATTTAAAACAATAATACCGGTAGTCTCGCATCATTAACGTCAAGGAATATTTGCCAGCCATATATAGATGGCACCAAAAAAGTTTAAAAAAAAAGTTTAAAAAAAAAGTTTACATTGAAGGGTTTTGACATTCTAAATTCCAAATGACTAGTACGTAATAGAACAGAAGAGGTCAATTAACAATTACTAGAGGTATAATAGCTTTCACGGAAATTACCACTTAAGAATTGACGTTTGCCTCTAAAAGCATCCTCAATAGTTTGTTGCAGGATAGCCAGAGCCCGCTGTCGAAAGACATGACGGGAACCATCAGTCCCCGACATTGACACCATGTCTGCACCAGACAATACAAGTTGCAGAGCCCCGACTTTGTCCTGATTTACATACACCAGAGCAACTATATAAATAAAAAATAAACAAATTAAATATCCGTTCAATTTCAATGCTCAAATTCATACAATGATGAAGTCTTTTGAYGTCATGGTYGAAAATTTATTTCTGCTTGAGATTCGCACTATACAATCATGGAACAGAACATCCATGAAATCTCGTCACGTRATAGACAAAAATCCAGCGAACAAATAAAATAACTAAAGCGAATTGGCCATTTCTAGAGGAGACTGTCGACTATAATGAAAAGAAACAAAAACCTGATCAAGAAGTTCTTTAAGCCGGACGGCTGTGCGTTTTGCCACTACGGTCATGAAGGCCTCCTGCCGTTGCTCTGGCCCTTGACCTCTTTGTCCTGCTTGTTGAATTTGAGACAGCAGGACCAGAGCCTACAGGCATAGACATAGGTTACTTTTTCAGTGACCTAACGAGAGTAGCTTTCACAAGATGTACGAAATTTACAGTATCTATTAGATGTAGATATATCCRTTTCAAGGCCAATTAATTTAAAGATTTTGCCATTGAGATCGAAACAGAAAGAATCGCAATTTTGGAAATAGTTTTTAGCTGCCAGCTTGAACCATTGCTATTGTTACAGACTTAATTTCTTAACGAAAACGGAAGTGCTTTAATTGCACCACAAAGAAGAACAAAAACAACCCCTCATCAGTAGAGAACAWCCGAGGACATGTAATAGACAATTTGGTGCTACTCAACTATGGAGCTGAAAACGAACATGATTTTTTGGTACATATTATAATGAAAATCAAGGTCACCATTAGTAGCAAACATACCCGATCAAGAAGACGCCTTGCCATGTTAACTGACCTCACCGAAGTTGCAGCAATATCAACACAGAGTAGTACCTGATAAGAGGTTTAACGTTAAAAAAAATAGGCGCCAGAATATTTGTGCTTCTAGGTGCAAAGACATCACTCAGACAAAGTTCTCGCGTGCAGAGCAAAAGATCAACAAACTAATATGAAGAAAAATAATTACAAAAGAATGAAAGYAAAATCAGCATTAAACTTTACAGTGGCAAGTGGCGCTAGAGGGGCAGTAAAATCAAGGTTATCGTCAGCACTTGACAATTCCTCTGCAACTCGGGAAATAGCGTTATCCACCTGTACATCCAAAGTAACCTCTTAACTACAATTTGTGGTTAAAATGAAAACCTACAAATAAATTGCAAAAAACCGTCATGTTTAATGGTATATCTCAGAATCTCATTACCATCCGTAGATCAATAGCAAAGAGGAGAGCCATTGTATGCCACCATAAGTCCCCCAAGTAATATTAACAACATATTCTATCCCAATAAACACATTATTATACTCCAGGCAAAATCCTACATCGACTTTCACAATCCTCACTGACTCAAAGTATTTTTTACTGAAAATGAGCGTAATGAAGACTAAGAAGCTTGGGTCCCTCAAGTACGTGAAACCAACATAGAGGGCAAGTCCAAAACATACAGTTTCCTGAATTCAACAAGCACGTATACTAGTAAAAAAGTACTGTYTGGAAACGTCGATCACATTAATTACCAAAAGATGTTAGAAAGGCATGGAGGATCTTTATCTATTTGAAAGTTTCTACGCACCGATGCTCTCGATGCAGCACTATCGACCCATTGAGCTAGCTGTAAGGACGCTGCTTCTTCGGGGGATAGCTTAAAACGATGCACCGCTTCCTGACCCAGATCGTACTGATTCCTCTGAACACACCTGCAAGAGCTGACGTTAATCATCTAACTCCAGAGTCCATTAACGTTTTAAGCCAGCTGCCGGTTATTCTTCTATTTCTCAGATTTCAGGGAGGAATGCATTAMGCACTTAACATTCTCCTGTGTATCCAAATAGAGAAGAACTAGACACACAGCAACTCTTATATCCAATGTCCCTACACTTGAGATGCAAATATTACCACTACGGTTAAAACATCTAAGCACAACTATTCTTTTATAAACATCACGACAACTCTCCAAGGGRATATAAACAAAAAAAGAGCCGACATATAATATTTTATATTCACCTCTTCATAACCGCATATTTGGTCTAGAGCACCTACATGTTCAGTATTGTGGAAGGGGCTGCTCGAAAAACTGCCAAGGCCTCCCGCCACTGCCAAGGTCGCTGAGAAGATGGAGATAAGCGCTGCAATACTCCAATCCTCCACTTCCAATCATCAACGAACTGATGCAACAACTCTAATTGTTTCAACCAGGCCTTCTTAGCTGCTCTCCCAGGGAAACTAAAGCTTTGCGTGCTAGACTTCCTAGCCACACCACTTCTGCTTGCAGAAGAAGCCCTTGAATCCAGCTCCAGGTTAGGACCCGGCATGCACTGGTGAAGTATCGTCAGAATGCTTTGAATGAATGCAATTGCGGTAAACTTGTCTCTTTTTTCTGTTTTTTTGTCTCTTAGCTCCAAAATAAACGGGTCCTTCATAGTCGGTAGTTCARCATTAATTACATCCATGTGTAGAAGTGAAATAACAATGCCCATCATCCACACCTGCAAAAGATACACGAAGGAGCCATATTTTATCGACAGAAGCTGYGTCGGCTTCCTAAAAGGGAATTACCATATGATAAATGCCACATCAACGGTCAAGTATGTCTTTGATTGCCTAGGAGAAGATTATGCAGGCAGGCAGGCAGCGTATACGCACAAGTGATCGTCCCAAGTACATCCGAAGAAAGAAACTGCAGGAAGAACGGAAATTTTGATGAAGAGAAATTCAAGTACCCGACGGACGGGGCTTGTAATAGCATCCAAGTGCTCACGAAGTCGCTGTAGGTAAACGGCTGTTCCATCTGATTCGTTGTCAATTGACGACTCATTGTCAGTGGAAACCTCCATGGCATTCAAGGCAAGCACAATGGCTTGCAAACCGTAATGCATGTGCAAGAGTTCCAAGTCAATATGCCTGCAAAAAATGCATGAATATTCATTTTCAAACGACGTTTATTACAATATTTTCAAGACGCAGCCAAGAAAAAAMCCATCTCACAAATATTATTACAAATCCTCTCAACGCATGCATCTTGAAGATGTAACTTCATAGGTGTAGGAACAACCTCTGTCGATAAGCTTCTGAGGACGTGCCAGTGGGCTGCAATGTAACCAGCTCCAGGGCTTCCGCAAGCTTTATGTCGGGAACAACGTCAAAAAGGACCTGGAGAGMGGGCATGACCATCAGCCAGTATTCATAACCTTGTTCGAAACGAAAGTAATTCGCAAAGATTTACGACAAACCTCCGAAAAGGCTCTTAAAGCACAGTACGATTCCAGCTATAATCCGCCAGACGCCACCGACATGCGAATCGAGTGATATCCGAAAAGAGAACGAGAAGACCCACCCGAACAGGAGAGTGCATTGTCAACCGTTCAAGCACAAGGTTGGCCACAAAAGGATCAGCAGGACCTTCAATATGCTCAACTTTAGGGCGGTTACCCTTCACAAAGATTCGAGTACTGACTAACCGGTCTTCTACACCCTTGACTGAGTGAGCAGCAAAGTATGCCAACTCCAAACGATAGCATAACTGATCACAGAGCTGCTCAACACAGGAGACCTGTTACAAAACAATACAAATCAAACATCAAAGATCAATTGCAATACTTCAGTTACCTGTTTTCACACACACACATACAAAAAGAAACCGCACTGGCCCCCCCGGGACTTACAATCAATAGTAGAACATCACGAGTGTATCATCACCAGCTGATCCCAGAAATCATCTCGTAAAAATTATAAAATTCTGCTAGAGAGAGCATCCAGAATCGGACAACATATCTTCTCGTAAAGCAACCTCTATGTTCACAATTTTACCAAACAATGCCAACCGATCATTGAAAGGCAGTATTCAAACAAAAACCTCGTCTGCAGCTCTGCCATGAGGGACGAGTTTCATCTTGTTGATCCAAAGTAGCTCCAATAACTTGCGCCGAGATTTGGTATGACCAGGCAAGAGATCCCAACCCAGAACCGCAACCAACGGCTGAAGTCGTGGAAATGGAGTCACCAACTGTAATCACATTCTCACAACAATTTAGAAAACAAWCATTCAAGACCATAACTGCTGCCAAACTAGAGATCGAGGTCACTTGGTTTTTACATGAAGTCACTGAAAAGCCAATTCAGGGATTAGAGTGGATATATACATCTGCGACTTTCTGCACTTGGCGATCCTTAACGGAAGCAAGTGCTGCCTTCACCACAAGCTCCAGCACATGAGCACCATCTACACGCGCATATTGGTAGAGTTCTCTCAAACATGTCCGAATAGCCGAGGTTTCAGTCATTGAAAAGCTTCCTGATCCAGAAGAACTACCAGATCGCAGCTGCTCCATACGCTGATGGAGTCGTTCCAATGGTGGAGGGTACAACGCCTGCGGCGAAGCTTTGCTGTGGTCTAGTTCTTCCCGAAGTATATCATCTTGCGCAGACTGATCAACAAACACGATGAAAATGAGTTCAGCGAGTCAGTTGCTCAATTTCCTCCTATCTACTCACAATAACAGTGTCTTCAGTAGTAATCGTAAACCAACGTCTGCATCAGTAGGAACTAAAAAGAAGGGCTTCGGCCTACCTCAATTAACTTGGGGAGGAGGGCACTACCAGATGTCAGACTGCACTCATAAATGGCTCGTAGAACGGAGTCGTGTTGTTCACGCACCAGGGATTTAGACTCTTTCAGTATCGAATGAATAGCTTCTCTAAAGGAACAGTCAACCAAGCACCAAAATTAGAATGCAAATCTAAATTCAGCTTAACTTACCACCTCAGAGATATCCTGAAGATACTGGCCCCTCGGCACTGCACTTGCAATAAATAAGTAAGAACCAAACAAGAGAGTGAGATGCTCACGAACCTGCAGTCAGACTCTGCAACACCAAAATCTTCATGCAGAAATCTTAAATGGTTGATGGCCTTCAGCAGATGAGTCACCTCAATATCTTCCTTCATTTGATTAAGATGTGCTTGTTGTACTTCTCTTTGAATGCATGACCCCAACTATGACAGAACCAGAAACCCTAGTTCAGATATGTACTCGTAACGTGGACCTCCATTCCGAATCAAAATAAATGGATGATCAAAAGTGAAAGGATTCCGAGACTGTGAGCGAAATCATAATTGAAGACTGARATTCTCACCTCAAAATTTTCGAGGGTGCCCAATATTGCTTGATCTGAACTGGCAGATTCTTCTTGTAGCACTTCCTCAACCCTGATCCCAGATGTTTCTCCGCCCAGGTCTGCATCAAGACCCATTTGAGCGTCCAACTGAAGACTTGAACCACCGTGTAGTTGTCGAGCGATATTTTGACATAGTGCATCAAGGAGATCTGGTTGGCCGAGAGTCAGGTGTCGTAACCACTTCTTGTCCACTTCGGACAATAGCTGGTCTGCACCTTCATGAGAGCCGGATGGACCAGAATTTGTTGTCTCAACCCTATCAATATCCTCGTTAGCCTCACTTAGCCCGTCGTTGCTTCTATCAGCGCTGTCTCCACCGTCCGATCTATGTCCAGTAACAAATTTAATAGAACTATTCAGCCGCTCCAGTCCYGCTGAAACGATTTTCGAAACAAGACGAAGTCCGAATCTTTCGTCCGGAAGACTCTGATCATCATTGATTTTATCACTACCGCCTGTGATCTCCGATAATGAAGCATCTTCTTCATTGGAGACTGAAGAAACAGTCAGGATAAGTAAACGCTGAATTAATTAACAAAATCAACGCAGGTCTAACATGAATGCAAGAAATCACAGCAGGGTTTAGGGTTCTCTGAGGTCAAACACATCACAAATGTGAACCTCCCTTAAACCCAGTGATTATAAGTATTGGCCGCAGCCTGTGATGGCGGATTCTACGAACAMATTGGAAACAACACAGACAGGTCTTCGTCCTCAACGACAATGACCTACTGACTTCTGCTTCCCTACTTAAACTCTCAGATCAGTAAGTCACTCTTGGCCCCTGTACGCGCACTACGTGAAATTTGAAGCACTGAATCATAAAATATAGCTCAGAATTAAAATTTTCGCTTGCTAGTTCAAGATGAAACCTAATTTGATATAGCAAGAATTCAACTCGCCTTCTCAGATTAACAAACAMTCTCCCATCGTAAGTTAGAACTATTTCTTACTATCCTCAAGTTGTGATCTAAACCTAAAGATCATTCATAGGCCGAAATTAAAAATTACTCATTCARTGCCAAATTGCTTAGAAAATTGGCTCCACGTCAAAGGCAGGATCCCTACGCGACAAATGCTATTCGTCAAGTTGTGATCTGAATCTCGAACCTGATTTTCTCGAAATGTCTCTGGCAATCGTCTTCCCATTGTCGACAACATATTGTTTAATAAATTCCAGGAGAAGCAAAAACTCGACACAGTCGTAAACAGGGCGGCAATAGAATTGCCACTGGTTGTCTCTAAATCCAGGCACGCTCGAAGCCGCAGCAGCAGGCACAGATGGCGCAGACGACGATACCGCTCCCCAGGGATCGTCCTCTCGCCGTCCCTCGGTTTTCTTCGTTCCCCCGCGATTACTACTCCTACTGTCCTCCATGAGTTTCGCCTCCATGACGTGAAGCTCCTGGAGACAGAGCCACGCCATGTGCGCGGATGAAGGCACGCTGTCCGACCACACCACGCCCTTCAACGTCCATATCTTCCGAATCACCGTCTGGTAGATATCCCGCGCCAACCCTGGGCTTCGCACACTCAATGTGAACAAGCAAGCGCGGAAGAGCTCGAATTGCGACAGAAACAAATGGTTGGCAATCACAGAACCCAGCAACCGATCCTCCTTGCTCTCCATGATCACTTAGCCTCCCTTCACATCCAGATGATCATCCCGAACATCCGTGCATCTCCAATACGGCACCAAAAAAGGCACCGTAAGACGCAGCGGAAGAGCGCAAGAGCGGCGGAATTGAAGTGAGTGCGGGTGGCAATCGGGAAGAGGCAGACTGGGACAGATTTGAAGTCCCGGACTCCCGGGGGAAGGCGAGACGGACGGCAGCTGCGGGCAAAGCCTTCGCGTAAATGGCCCCTTCAAGCTTCGTTAAGCTGACTTTCGTAGATTTAGGTCTGGTAGATTTAAGGATGGTAGATTTAAGTTCATAGATTCTTTTGGAATCTATGAAATCAGTAAATTGGTGTTTTAAGGTTCCCTTGATTTCCCATCCATCATTTGCATGAACATGATAGATTTCACAATGACGGATTCTACTGGAACCTATGATTTGGCTAAATAAACCTCCTCAATCAAGAATTTTCTTTTTTGTTCCGTACTTGCGGGTTCAATACCTAGCAATGACAAGTTGTTTATCTAGCATAAAATTAGCCTCTTTGCCTAGCAAAAATCCCTTGCATTGTAAGGTGGGAGGCTCTTAAAAGGAGCAACTAATGAAAAAGATGCCTCTCTTGGGGAATCCATGGACCCAACCATTTGGAAAATTTTTTGGCATAGGAAGAAGTCGAAAAAAAATCAATAGCTGACTTTTTCAAAAAATTTAAAGTGAAATTGAATTGAATACATAATTTTAAAGTAAGTATGTAGTAGAGCGCTAGTTCTATTCGTAGCATGCCTTTAAATTGAACAAAAAGCATCCAAAAAGAAATTAGAGCAGTGTTTCCCATGGTTCATGGAAGTCTTAAATTAAATTTTGGGCACTTCATTAACTGTAGGGTTTTTTAAGCTAAACMAACAAAAATTGCACTACTTCAAGCTATGCCTATGAGAAGAACAAATGTGAAGACTTCAATGCTCAGAAAATGAACACTAGTGCTGCCCTTTTTTGGTTGCAGAAAGGGTAACCCACATCCAAAACCCTCTTGCACAGTTCATACCTACCTACATAGTCCATTGAAAATGATCCTCAAAAATTTGAGCTTCCTACCTGATTGTTCAACATACTTGTGTCCCAAAAAAACAAAAAAAAATCCTTGGTTTTTACAATAATGTTGGCCACTCCAACTTTATATGGTCCTGTTATTCTAAGTTGAGAGTAATAAAATGACTTATAGAYAAGTTGGATGAATGATTATTATATGAAAAATTATATTCATTTAGGATTCAAATAATTGGATGACAAATTTACTGTCTAGTGACTGCAAAGATTTTTTTCACATATATTTTATAGATATTTCGTAGTGAAAAGAACTTTTTTTGTAATAGTATGCAAAGAAATTTCAATCTTTTTCTTAGAAACCACCATTTATTCAAATTTCAATTTTTGATATATTTATACACTAATAATTTTTTTATAATATGCTTATTACAAATCATGAGAAAAATCCAACATATAGATATAATGGTCCAACATTGACTGAATAATGTGGTGTAGTTTTATTAGTGTATTCAATTGCAGTTGAGATAATTTTGTATATGTGTATATATAATATTCAAATAAAAATATAATTTAATTTATAATAGATCTAAATGTTAAATTTTGAATTCATTTTTAAGATGGAACTGTGTGATAATATGATGGAAACATTAGGTGAACAATGTTTGAATACAAGAAATATTACATGAGATTTGAAGGCAATCATTATAAGACCACAAGTTATCTTGAGTTCTTGAGTTGTAGAAACTTGCCACATCAGCAATCTAATGTGGCCAAGAAATTGCCACCTCAGATAATAATGAATAATTAATTTTTTAATAAGCTTTTTTAAAAATTTGAATTTTTTATCTTTTATTTTGTTTAAATTAAGAAATTCAAGCAACAATGACTGCTCTATAATTTCTAGACAGCAAAGGAAATTTCTAATACTATTGTGTTAATACAAATGATGGTATATTTTATAATATTGAATTATGTGATGTATTGATCCTATAGACAACAACACTAGTATGCAAGCTTGGAGCAGTGAGTTTGTAAACAGCTAGCATAGAGCTTATGAGCCTAGAGCTTCCAAATTTTTTTTTGGAAATTTTTGCCCCCCGATTTTTTTTCCAAGTTTAATTATAAAAATTGAGGAAAAACTATTATTTGTAGAGTGTTTGAGACCTATAATTATGCCCTCTTCAGAATCCCATATTTGTCACTTGAAACTCGTGCTTTATTTTTAGAGATTTTTACAAAATAAAATTAGTAAAAACATACAAAAAGCCTAAAAAAGAGCATTTAATCAAAATTGGGATGTAATGTACTCATATATCATTTGAACATGTTTTAAGTCTTTTTCCCAATTAGATTCCAATTTTGCCTGTCAATAGATTAAAAACCACCAAAATGTAATAAATATCAATTTTTTTATAGAAATACTCAAAATAGCCCTATTTCTTGTGCATGTGACTAAGGTTTTCTAAAATTGGTATGAGAGAACTTGGAAAAAATCCTAGAACCCAGATCCATGGATAGATTTCAAGATTTTTGATGATTCCCACTTTTTGTAGAAAAACCCAATTGTTAGCTTGCAGGTTGGAAAAATTCATGGCATAGTGGTGTCGGGTATCTACGGCCAAAAGACGGTGTTGAATAGTTTTATTTTAGGCTAGAAAATCACTAGTGAAATCGATTTGCAAAGATTCTTTTTCGTTTGAAAGATTCCTTAGAACGTGGTGATTAAAGATACACCAACATTTTACTCTCCTTAACTCCTTTGATGAATGTATAGAGTTAACTGATGGACTTACATATCTTTTGTGAGATTCCATGGGAGGTTTTAAAAAAAAATTGAAATTTTTAGATGTCTAGAAGATGCCTTTCTATATAGTCAACCATTATAATCTCCAGTGATAAGTTCGTGGAAGTTAATTTGTAGTGCGGTAAAATCTCACTTAAAATTAGGATAGCTTGTTTTATATTATTACATAGCTTGAACAAGTTTCAAAATATTCTATTAGCAAGAAATATTTGAATTGGCAATATTCAACAAGATTTGGCAGTTTTTAAGTTTACAATGAGAGTTGACCAGTGGTTTGGGAGCATACAAAATTGAAATGAGGTCAAAATTAGGTCTTTTTTTACTCCCTCATACCTATTTAAATCCCTAAGGTAATTAATTTTCTAAGGAAAAAATCAACTTCCAAAAGTTGGATTTTTACCTGATTTAGTCGTTTAGTTGGCATTAGATTTTGATGAGTTTTTGACGTATGAAAAAGTGGTGCGGAGACTATTATGTCTAAAAATAAACTTTTGAAGCTAATGGCACAATTTATTTATGATTTGGAGTTCATCTTCAAAAGTTAAAATTTTGGTCCAATTTAAAAAGTCAAAATGGCAAATTAGAATGAAAATCCTGAATGATAAGATTACCATTTATAAATGCGAGGAGGTAAGCATATTTGTAAAGGTATATAAGGGCACCCTTTCTCCTCTCAAATCACCATTTGTAGCCATATTTTGGCAATTATATTTCTACTAGAAGAAAAGTGTGTTGAATTTAACAAAATCTTGCGGGCTGGATTTTGTTGAGTACTCCCTTCCTGACGCAAAATTTTGAGTTCCAATGCATTTAGTGAGATTTTTTGCTTCTTCAAACAATCTAAACAACCTTGATCAAACAATTTCATCAAAAAGCACAAACTCCAAAAGTTAGGTTTTTCACCTTTCTTTGGCATGGTTGTCATAACGGACGAGTTGAGGTGATCAAACGGGACAGATAGACGGGCAAACCGGACCGGATGGACAGGCCATCCATTTGGCTTTCATTTCCTAGATCTCAAAATTTTATCAAAGTAAAAAGAAATTACTATGATTTACCTTCACTATGTGACATGTCATTCCACGCTGGAACTAAGGCGGGGATGTGTAGAGCATGTGTGAACATTGTGTACCTAATCACAACTGTCTATCTTTCAAGCGCAGGGCGCGGACTTTAGGATAGGGCGTGAACATTGGACGCGGACTTAAAGATGGGGCGCGGACATAGGGCGCAGACTTAAAGACAGGGCGTGGACGTCAAGACGAGGCGCGGACTTGAAGACGGGGCGCAAATGCAAGGCCCAAACTTCACAACATGGGAGAGACGCTAAGGCGCGCACTCTACAAGATCAACATGCTCTACAAGACTTTCAAATGGACTTGGCTATGGGGTTCTTCTTCTTCATGAAAAACAGTGCACAATTCAATGCTGACAGCTTTTTCTTGCATGGTGGACTAGATCTTCAAGTACGTAGCGGTCAAATGGCCACAATAAAAGCTCCACCTACAACGTACAACTTCAAAAAGGGTTGAGGAATGCATTCTCTCTCTTGTGGCTTAACTTCCCAATTGTTATTCCTTCACAAGCCTTCAACATCTTTAATTTTGATTGGAAGAATGGGAGGGAATTAATTTTAATTTTAATTTTAATTTTTTTTAATTTTTAATTTTTAATTATTTTTATTCAATTGTTGAAGGTGTTAAGAAGGGATTATTAGTAACTAAGGTAGCACTTTTCTATTTTTTTTCATCGAAAACTGGATGTATAGGTCAATTTTTCTTAAGGTAACTTTTATTTTATTATTAAAGGGGTGATGAGGTATTTACAAGAGAAAACTTCCTGCCTAATTTGTTTTAAAGTAATTTGGATGTAGAGTTCTTTTTCCCTTTATCCCTTCTTTTTTGAATTGCAAAATGTGTGAAAAAGGAATGAAAAAATTAATAGTAGGGAAGGGACTTCCTCGTTTATTTGGATGTAGAGTTCCTATTCTCTTCAGGAATTTTTATTTAGTTGTTGAATGTATGAAGAAGGCGTAAAGTGGGGAGCAAGCACACTTCCTCCCCGTTTTTTTTCATTTCCATGTAGATTTACATTCACTTGGTTAATTTTTTTATTTAGTTTTTGAATGTGTAAAGAAGGGATTAATTCCTCAAGGACCAAGGTGACATAATGTGTTTTTTTCAAATTTTCAATGACAAATTCTTGATTTGGTGAAATAAATCTCAATATTTTATAAACTAGGAACTTAGAATACAAAGTTTATATACTTGTAGAATATTTTGATTTTCAAAATTTGAATGTAAGAATTATTTTAAAATGTATTAGAAAATATAATCTAGTATAAAAAAAGGAAATATAATGTTTTTCCAATGAAAAGAATAGTAGAAATGGGAAAGAACAATTTTTTGAACATTTCTAGTCTTTATTCTTTGCAAATAAACAAGAATTGGACAAATTTTTCAAGATTTTATTTTTATCAATTGAAAAAATAAAAGCTTCAACCTATTGTGATAAGAACCTAGAATAATTAGAATGATTCTAAATCTCATAAAGACGTTGCCAAAAATATGATAATAATATCAATAGTTTAAATTTATAAAGTTTATTCAATCTTCAATATATTTTAAATTTTGGTTGGATCCAATTTGGTCAATTTTGGCTTTTTATTACTTCTATTTGAATTCTAAAAATGTGTACAACACTACAAATTTGAAAGTTTTTTTAATTTTTCATATTTTTAAGTAAAAAAATACTTCATTCATTTTAGATTTGAAGACCAATGTTTAAGGGGATCTAAGAGAATTATTTGTCTTTTAGAAAAAAAAGGCCTCCAAAATCTATGTTTTTTGCCTATGAAGTTGATCATCCGAAGTTGCTATAATGTAAAAATGAAAGTGCCAAAAATTTCTAGAGTTAGTTCCATTTATACTAAACAAAGTGGTCTTTTATTTTTGCATGGTTGAAATAGAAAAATTTCAAGCACATCTATGTTGCCAAAAATGTCAAAGGGGCACAGTTCATTCAAAATCTTCATTGTCAAAAAGTCATTGAACATTTGACGGGTTGAAAAAAGAGAAAGGGATTCCCCCCTATTTTTTTCATTTAGGTGTTTTTCATTTTTTCACAGGGAGTTGGAGCACAAATAATCTTAAGCTCCAATGAAGAAAAAAAATTAAATGATGCAAGGGTCTTCCTATGAGTCTTTTGATTTTTATTCCAAAAAAGTTGTCGGAGTCCGTATTCGGTGAACGCAACTAGTTAGGATACGTTTGTGTTGTTATAGGGTAGATTTTTCGAAATTTTAGAATAGAAATCCGGAAGTAGAAACGGAAAGGGTTCTGGAAGTAGTTAGAAGACTTTCCAAAAATAGGTTGGTAATTACGGAACTTCCGTAACTACGGATCCAGTCCGGATCCAAAAATCGGACAGAAGCCAGATTTCCCAGACCTACAAAATATAGGTCCGACCTACGAAACTAGGTCCCCGTTACGGAAATTATTACCAGTTTAGGAACCGTTGCCAAAGCACTGGGTACTTAACCGACCTTTGCTTCCGTCATTTCTCTTTTTGTCCGCAGAGTTTGCTCCTGCGCTCGTGATAGTTGAGAGAAAGAGTGGTGAGATAATGATCGCAACGGTGGGGTTGGTGAATCCGCAGAGATTCGGCCTACACTGTTAGGGTTTTGATATGGCGGAAAGTAGTCAGCGAAAGCATCCGGCCACAGCCCATATGGTGTCGCCAACCTATCCGGAAGACGAAGGCGAGCGGCAGATGCTGGACGAAGACCTAGAGCGCATGGGGTGTGCCGGACTGATCCGTCGGCCGTGGAGCCTGAAGATTGAAGAAATGGTTCAGAAGCTCATTTCCGGAGCTCCTAATTAGGTTGAGCTGACAGTGAGGGCCAGGAGAGAGACTTGGTCGGATGTTTACGGATTTCCGAAATAGGGTGCCGGATTAGCCTCCCGGACGGATAAGTTTGAGGCCGGAAAATTTGCCAATCCGGCCAATGTGAAGGAGGGGTTCGCTATCACGGACTATGCCACCGTGAGGCACAGACGAGTCTTGGAATTTTTAATTCCGATCCTGTATCCAGATAAGCCGACCCCGGTTACGGTTACGATGGCAAACAATATCTTTGGAGCTTTGGAGATGAGAGCCGTTCATTGGGGACGAGTAATCCAAGGAGTGGTAAATAAGCTGGCGGACAATGTCGGAAAGGCAAAATTCAGCCCGATCAGCGCCTACCTATTCCACATATACCACCAGAATGATGTGCTCAGTCCAGATGAGATAGTAGAGTACGACACCGCATGCGCTCTTCTCAAATACGAGCTCCAGTCGGAACATGAGAAGGAGCAGCAAGAGTCGGAACCGGAGGAAGTAGATCAAGTGGAGCCGCTGAAGGACAAGAGGAAGGGTAAGAAGCGGAAATCGACCGATCCGGGATCCCGGAAAGCCTTGACAAAGAGTAGTCTAGATGATCTTCCGGAAAAGGCAGAGACCGGAACCGAGTTGGACGAGTTTTCTGACGAAGGCACCAAGTGGGTGGAGAAGGCGAATGGGTATATCCGGGCGTATGCGGATATCCTCATCGATGCAACTAACGAGTTGCAGTGTGATCCCCATAAACTAGTGCAAGTGATCCAGAGGCGGCCTTCTCCGGAACTTCTTGAGGAACGGGACCAAGAAATTGGAAAACTCTGGAAGGAAGCGGAAATAATGCAGAACAAGGTCAATTGGCTGGAAGGGGAGTTGACAGCCTCCTGACAAAGAGAAAAAGACGCGTTGCATCTTGTGAAAGGGATGAGCAGGTTGGTGGCGGAACCGGCGGATATTATCAACCGGGCCGCTTTATTCAGTAACCAGATCACCAAGAATGTGGTGACCGGGTCAAAAGCCATCACGGTGTTGGTGGATTTTTCTGCCTAGATAGAGGTGACACTAACGGAGATGCGGCAGCTATTAGATCGGATGGATCTAAACAAGCCAATGGACTTCTCCGAGTTTCCGGATCTTCCAGAAGTCCCTGCAGCCACCGGAACGACCCCAATGCAGAAACAGGCCCAACCTTCGAGAGCACAGGAATTCACGAGCCTCCTATCAAATGTAGTGGAACCAAGAGGACTTGGGGCGGGTTGTACAAGCTCAAAAGCCAATAATGAGTCTGGACAGAAAGGGAAAGGAAAGTCCATGGAGACACTTTCTGAAAGTATCCGCCTTGTCCAACCCATGGGAGGGAGCACGGCCCAGACCAGGGTGTTCAAAACACTAGCAGACCAATTGAAGACGGATCTTATGGAGCGGATGGCCAAGAGGAATCCGGCTCGGGACCATCCGGATGATTTTGATCTGGGTAAAGACAGCCCGGATCGACTCGATTCAAGGTTGTCGATCCAGACTGAGATTTCATCTGAAGAAGAAGAAGAGGATGATGCTAAGATCATCAGGAAGTTGAAGGAGGAGGAGTTTGACAGCGACAACAAGACAGATGAGAATGCCTCACCGCCTCCTATAAGCCGGAAGATTCAAACCCGAGCCACGACCAAGACAACTCCTGTGTCGACACCGGAAACAACTCGAGTGAAGGCATCAGTCCGGATGCCGCCAGGTTTTGTTGCGAGTGTATCGAAGAAGACCCGGAAGTTTTAGTTAGTCAGTAGTGTAGAGTCCGGTTAGTTCCGGACTGCGTTTCGGAACCGGATCGGGTTTCCAAGCTTGGGCCTGGATCCGGGATTTATTTTTAGGAAGTTAGTTTGATCTTCCGGGGATCTCAGCGGGTCTATTCATTGGCTGCCTGGGTTTCCGGGCGGCTTGTTTTTTGTTTTGGATTTTGGTTTTAAGGGCGGGCAGCTTGTTGTCTTGCCATTTCAACCTTGCATTTTGCTCTATCTATTTTGTATTTCCATCAAGGCTAATCTGAACCATCAGTGCTAAGTGCTGAATTGTTTTTACTTGAGGAATGTGTTGCTTTGGCCTGGATCACTTGAGTATGGGTGGATGAGTCGGAAGTAAGAAGAAGGGGGAATCCGGAATTGAGGGCATTCTGGTCTGTATCTTGTGAACGTTCGTACTGAGAGAAGAAAGTTGTGACCGAGATCTTGAGCATGGAACCTTTGAACTACCAGAACGGTAATCCAGATGGTGGTGGAGAGAAGGCAATTCTGGAACTTCTTGAGTTCCGTGCGGAGATCAGCGACTGCCTGAGGAAGTTCYCCCACACCGGAAGGTCTGCTAGTCTCTAGTACAGTTCATCTCTCTAGAGAGCAATCCTTGAACGGATCCTAAGTGTCCTTGATTCTGTCGTTGTAGTGAGGTGTGTTGAAAACGGATCTGAGTGACCTACTGTCCGGATAGGCCATCCGGGCAGCTGTGAGAGTAGTTCCGGAATGGCTTACTACTATTTATTTTGATGTATGAAGTTAGTAAAATTTAGAAGGAAACCGTGTGAAACCAAAGTGGTGAGTCCCAACCCCTTGTAAAACAATCAAAGGGGGCCCTCTGAGGGTAAAATAGAGGTAACAAAAACCAAATTGTTAAGATAGTATTAACCGGAAACTGGAAACGAAACGATCCGGAATCCAATCCGGATCAATATCAGATCCGTATTTGTGAAAGGATTAGGATAAAAAGTGAGAAAAAGGGATAAACACCTTCAAACCGGATAACCGGAACTTGTAATAAAACAACTAGAGTCTCCTGGAACAATATTTTGTGTCAATTTACCGCAAGTAATGCAGTAAAGGTACTTATTGCTAGACTACATCCACGACAATGTTATAGAAAGTTTTTTTTTTTTTAAATTTTGTAGGCAATTTACATTCCAAAGAATGAGAGAAGTTGTAACATTGCCTCCAAAATATAAGTAGCCCGCCGTTCTTGTGGAAGAATATGAAGAGGATCCAACATAGTAAATTCGTGGCCACCTACCATTGCGTTTCGTGTGATGGTGGCAAAATCATCCATATTTGCAAACCGCCCTTCAAGCATAACCTCTACGCCAGTTATTGTATCCACTCCATTTTCCAAGTAGATCATTAAAGATCTGACTGTTGGTGGCCAAGGACCTCAAACTTCTTGATTTAGAGAGATTCTTTGTAGAGGATTTTCACGTCTTGGTTGTTTTGGTTCGTCACGTGGTCGTCGTCTTGTATTTGGTAACTGAGACAAGGACACATTTGCTTCAAGAATCTCTTCTGCTACCGATTGTGTGACTGGAACTTCTGATGTTGATACCTCTATGGGTCGTGATATCACCTCCTCCGAAGATTTTAGTGCTGGTTCGTCGTAAACTGGTGTCAAAGGTAATGCTTCTAGAGCATTGTCAGGTGTTGGCTCTATCAGTGCCAAAGTTAAAGGAATAAATTCCTCTAGCTATGATGTCAAAGGTGATACCCCTTGGGCATTGTTTGGTTGACCCATGTTTCTTATACTGTAGTTACGGTTGTTTGCCCTGACAACTCGACAACTCGACAAACACAACGTGTTCCACGTCAAGTAGACCTCTTCGTCCGTCTAATAGAGTCAATATCAAGTTGACTTTTAGTCAAAAATTTTGACCCTGCTCGTTTGTCACATGTTTGCCAGTTGGCAACCACATGGCAAAAACCAGGGCGCATTCGGATGTGGGCGACCTCGGGTACATGGCGACTGCGGGTAGAGGCGACCTTAGGTAAGGGCGAGTGCAATAGGGGCGACCCTTCACCACCCGCATTTGTCCTTTCGCCATGCTCTATCGCCCCTTCACCACCCGCACTTGCCCCTACCCGAGGTCATCCCTACCCGCAGTTGCCCCTTCACCACCCCGCAGTTGCCCCTTTACCACCCGCACTCGCCCTTTCGCCATCCGAAGTCGCCCCTACCCATAGCCGCATTTTTTGGACCCGCGGTTGCCCTACATGCAATCGCCTTTTTTGGGCTTTCCACGTCGGATGAAAATATATGCCTGTCGGGCAGAAAATTTTCAAAATTTGGGTGACCGCGAGTGTGGGCGCCTTCAAATTTGTCGAGCATATGCGACACTCGACATACTCGATATGCGACGTCAGACAGACAACTCGACAGCGATACCCGAAAACGCGTTTGACAGAACAACCCTGACTGTACTAAACCCCTACTTGTTCGCCCCAAATGGAATTGGCTTGGACCTATAGATAAAAAAGATTTCAAACCGGCCTTCCTCCCTCGACGAATCGAGTTTGGGCTAAAGAAAGGTAGAAGTAGATAGATAAAAAAAAATATATTGGCTTACTAACCAATCCTCACACAACCCTTAGAACGACTAGTATAGTACATAAATCACAGAATCCTAAGTTTTCCCATATGTAACAACTGGAACTAAGACAGGCCAAGGATGTTGCATAACCTGCCTAAGAAACCTAACTCCAAAATGAGAAACCAAAAACTGCGTGAAGTTCTGCTTCCCTACACAACAAATTCTAATACTGAAAGCTTCTACTGGTAATACTAGCGGTGGAGGATACCTTCCGTGCTCCATTCACCTCTATCTACTATACGCATAACAAACCAATTGCTAGTATTCAGAACAAGAGTTTTCCCTTGCTTTTATACTAGATCAGTTGGCACTATAAAACTATTTTCTAGCCAATTGTTCTTCTGACGTCTTATGGATAAAAAACTCCAATAGTATGACAAATTGGCATTTGGTCCGTAATTCATGGATCATTATTATGAATCTTCTTTCTTACGCTAACCTCTGACAATAGTGGGTGGTTTAAGATAAATTCATTTTTATTTTTATTTTATTCTAACATTCCACCCAGCTTTGTTATTTAAGAGATTGTACTATGAATGACCGAGGATTGTTATCAATATTTCATTCTATTTTATTTTATTTTATTTATTTTATTTTATTTTTAATTATTTTAATATATACATTATTATTCTTTGCATCGGCTACCATTGGTTCAAGTTGGAAACTCTGAGCCATCCAACGTTTTAATTGTAAGGAATTGTTAAGAAATCCTCCTTAAGAATGTATGGACCGGTCCACAAGGCGTCAAATTTCCCTGGAAATTCCAATTTTTTAGCATCCTGAACCATAATCCACATGCCAGATTGAATAATATGGACCTTATTTCTTTTATCGAATGCCACATTTCTTCGACGTTGGATGATTTCTACATGTTGAGATACTAATCTTTGAGATTTGTTTAATGCTTTTAATCGCTCAAGTCAATCTCGTAGTGAGTCGGTATCATCAAAYCGTTCGTCAATGGCCATGCGTAAGGATTTCACTTCAAACTCAACTAGCACTTCGGCAATATGGCTTCAATTCCGTACATTAAAGCAAAGGGTGTGGTTTGTGTTGTACCTTATAGGTTGTGCGCTATGCCCATAATGCCGGAATTAGCTTAATATCCCAGTCTCATTTGCTGTCAGAAGCAGTTTTCCGGAGAATACGGACCAAGGTCTAATTAACTCTTTCTGTATGTCCATTAGTTTGGGGATGATAAGGTGTCGTCTTTCGGTGATTGATGTGAAATATCTCTGTCATGAGTTCAATAGTTTCGTTGAGAAAGTGAGTGCCTCGATCCCTAACCAAGACTTTTGGGCAACCGAAGCGAGAGATGATATTTTCATAAAGAAAAATGGTGGTTTGTTTCCCATCCTCTTTCTTCACTGCTTTTGTCTCTGCCCACTTAGTTAAGTGTTTAGTGGCAACAATGATACATTGATTTCTTTGCGATGAAATCGAAGTAAAGGGACCAATATAATCAATGCCCCATTTTTCCAAAAGAGATATGGGCAGAGATGGATGCAGTGGAAGGTCAAGACGTATATCATTGGGTGCATATCTCTGACATGCATCACAACTTTTGGTATGGGCTTCCGCATCTGCAAAAAGAGTTGGCCAAAAATAACCTGTTCGAAAAAAAATTTGGGCAGGAAGTTGTCCAAAAAAATGACCACCACATGCACTATCATGACATGCTTCAAGAATAGATGCCACCTCATCATAAGAAACACAACGTCGAAGGATTCCGTCAATACCATGCCAATATAATCTACCAGCTAACAAGACAAAGTGGGTACTATTAATACAAATCTTTCTACGCTCATTCTTGTCTAAACCCTCATGATATTGTTGAAAGCTTAAAAACTGTGCAAGATGTTCATATCAAGTTGGTACAGCTTTTACCATAAAGAGGCATTCATTAAGAAACTCATCATCAATGTTTTCAGTCCCAAGATTCATAAATAATCGAGATAAGTGATCTGCTCATAAATGTTTCTTTCCAGGTTTAAACTCTACCGTATAATCAAACTTTGTGAGCAATAAAACCCATCGAGCTAGTCTATTGCTCAACTTGACAACTCTGATTTGTTGACCAAATACTTAATAGCCATGTGATCCAAAAAGAACACCATTTGATTCATAAAGAGATAATGTTAGTACTTTTTCACCGAAAATATCATTGTCAGACACTCTCTCTCTGTCGTACTATAGTTGCGCTCTGCCTGGGTTAGTTGGCGACTAATATAAGCAATTGGATGTTCCCGACCAGTATCTTTTTGTCAACCCAAATTCCTCCCCTAACTAATTTAGAGGCTCAAGTTAGATTAACATACAAGTTCCTTATGAAGTTTTCATATGTGTAATCTTAACATATAAGAAAAAGATTAAAGAGTTCAAGAACAATAATCAAAATAGAATATAACAAATTGCCTTCCAAGCGGACCGTCTTTTTATCAATGGTAAAATATGAGTTTATATCTATATTGTTTGTTTTTGTTTTTGTTTTTGTTTTATATATATATATATATAGATATATATATATCTATATATATCTATATATATATATAGGTATATAGATATATAGATATATAGATATATAGATATATAGATATATATTTAATTTAAAAGAAAATCAAGAAAGGATGCTCAACAAGGGAAAATATAAGAATGAAAGTGAGTAAAGACGCATACCAATGGCGCATACATTGCAAGTAGACCTTCTGCCATTGTAATCACCACCACGTTCTCGTCCGAGCTTCAAATAAGGAGTGTCTTAGCTCTTTGGATTCCTAACAACAAGAGCTACTCATTCCAAAAAGATTTATACTAATATCTTTTACTGCCTAAAAGATATGACTACAAACCCAAGGCTAAAAGTTTTACAACTTGCCTCACGATTCTGCTTAAGACCTTTTTTTACTTCTACAGTTGTAACTTCTATCTATGTAGTCCAAATGAAGTGAAATAACATAATCTGGAAGCACAAAAAATGTGAGCAATCTCTCCAAGTTATTTTGCATAAATTGTGTTCTTTCTCACAAAGTTATGAACCTTCAAAGATTCAGACCTTGAAAACTCAAGGCAGCTAAGCTCTGTTCACTTAAACGGCCACAACTTTCTACTCACAATCACAATTACTACGAAATAAAGCTTGATAGAAAGCCAACAAGAAGGTAGAGATGCTCTATGCAAGTATTTTAGTCAACTCTAAAGTGTCTAACTTCCTACAGATGGGAGAACTATAGCTACCCTAAACACGCTTAACTCTCAACTATCTTCGATTAACTAACTCCTTGCTTTCAAGAGAGAGAGAGAGATGGAAAGCATAGAATACAAAGATACTAAATAAGGATGCAAGTGTTGAGTATTAAGTTGGAAGTGGTGATCATTTGCCTTCAAAACCCCAATTTATAGATTCTTGAACTTCATCTTTTATTTTGCTTGTTGATCTTTTCTTTTCTTTCCCACTTGTCTTCCGCATTGATTTCTCTTCCATTTTCTTACTTATCACGCCTTTCAAAGCTCAACTTTTCGTACATTCTTACACTTATTCATATCTTCACTCATTCCTAAACTCCTCTCTTCCCTAGGCCTTCTCTCTTTTCAACAAGTTGTAAGATCTTTTCTAGAATTCTCTTCCCCAGGCCTTCTCTCTTTTCAACAAGTTGCAAGAACTTTTAGACTACATATATATGTATATCTCTATATATCTCTCTATATATAATCTTTTTTACCAAAGGTTTTTAGGATGTAAATTTTATCCCTAATCTACTACTCTGTATAGATTTTTTTTACAAAATATACAAGTATTTGGCTCAAGGCCAAATTTAGCTTTTAGAACTATTACTTACCTACTACTAAGAAGACTTATAAAATGTCAAATTTGCCCTTGAATTCATGTCTAACATGTTGAAGTATAATAGAAAACACTAAATGAGCATTTAAGATGAAATTTAGTGCTCACACTTTTGCAACTTGGCATAATGCAGCGCCTATTGCTACTACAGAAGCATCACAATAGACATGGAATTGACGATTTCAATCAGGAGATTTTAAGATGGGTGCAGTTGAGAGTCTATTTTTAAGTTCATCATGATTCTGTTGACATTGATGAGTTTAATCAAACTTAATAGACTTCCTAATCAAGTTTGTTAGAGGTAATGCTTGAGTAGCATAATTCTCTATGACATCACGGTTATATCCCTTGTATCCTAAGACCCGTTGTACACCTTTAGCATCTTTTTGTGGGAGAAGGTTTATAATGACTTCGATCTTTTCAGGGTCGACCATTTTGCCTTCTTTGSATACCACGTATTCAAGTAGGACTCCTCTTTTAACTCCTAAAAATTTTTTAGAAGAGTTTAAAGCAATGCTTGTATTCTTGCATTGGATAAGGCATTCTCGTACCCATTTTAGATATTGCTTGCTAGTTGACTAGGTACTAAAGTCATCAATGTATACTATCATTGATTTGTGAAGGAGATTTGAAATCGCGTAAGACATCACTCTCTGGAATGCCGATAGAGCATTGCAGAGACCAAAAGGCATTACAACGTAAATAAAGGTACCCCATGGAGTAATGATGGCTGTTTTTAATCAGTCTTTCGGTGCTATTGATATTTGGTTACAGTTAGAATATCCATCCATGAAGGTGAATAATTCATTACCAGCTATTTCATCCACAATCGTATTGATGAAAGGAAGAGGGAAATGATCTTTCCGAGTATATTTGTTTAATTGGCGGTAGTCTACACTCTACACATACTCAAAGCTTACCATTTTTCTTCTTCACGAAGACCATAGGTAACATCCATTCTGTAATTTTTGTAGATTTAATGAACCTAGTCTGTAAGAACCGTTCAATTTTTGCTTTGACTATAAGCTACAAAGTTGGGTTCATTCATCTTTGTCTTTGATTAACGGGTACAACACCTGGAAGTACAGGTATTGTATGTTGTGTGATGTGAGAAGGGACCCCTCGTAGGTCGAGGTAAGACCATGCAAACACATCTCTGTATTCCATGATTAAGGACCTATAACTTTCAAATTCATTTCTTTCTAGATGCATTCCCACTTTAATCATTTTAGGTTTTTCTCCTGGAAAAGAGACGTCTATTTTTTTCCGGTCCAAATCTTGCACATGAATTGGATCACTTGGTTCATGATACCAATCATTAAGGACTGGAGGGTACGTGGCTACATCACTACATCAGACCCTACTTGTAAGCCCTCTAAGGTCTTACGAACATGTAGAGGGAATAAAAAAGTCTTTTCAGATATGAGAGGTTTCCAATCCATAATTTGAGTACCATCAACCTCCAATAGAGAAACAACTTTAATGAAAATATCATCTAATAATGGTACTAAATCTGGTTGGGCTTTGTCTAAGATTATTTGAATGTCTTCATATTTCTCTGATTGTTGATCAATGTAAACATTATCGCTTGACAATTTTAGATCAACAATATTTGCTTTCTCTTTTTGTGATAAGGAAAGGGAGTGTAAAGGAAGACTTAACTGTTGTGTAATATGAAGATTTGGATTTTCCTTCCAAGTTTTAACCTCCAATTCTTCAATTGGTGTTACTGCAAGACATCGTTGGTGTAAATTAGGAGCATTGTGAATTTTGTATAGAATAATGTTGTATGTGATATCCTCCATCTCATACTCAAAGTCTTGATCACCTCCGATTCCTGCAATCAATAAGACCGAGGTTTCTTTTTCGGACTCTTCTTGGTCAGCTGGTCCATCTCCATATTCTCCGTAAATTTTTGCAATCCAACCATTTGGGGCCTACTCTCCGAAGGAAAATCCCTAATGAAAATTAGGGTTGTCTCGGACGTTTATATTTTAGGAAATCGCGTCCGGACGTCCGCACGTTCGGTTGAATCCAACGCTGGCGGACGCTCGCGGACGGTGTCTGGTCACTGTCCGGCTGATGGGCAGACAGGCAATGTCCTGTTGTAAATTTGTTCATAGTATAAAAATATATTATAATATGTATTGTTGAGTAGCTTCATGCTGACGCTGTTTTGTTAAATAACTTCAAGATGACGTTTCGTGGAGTTACATGCCATCTATTTAAAAAGACGGCTTTGCTTTAGAGTTTCATTGAAATTCATTAGTGATATTTGTTTTCCACTTTATAGTCAGAATGTCGAATTGGAGGGTTTTTTCAAAGTCCCAAGACGAAGAAGAAGAATTGCAGCCTAGATTTGAATTTTCATTGTCACAACTACCGGATCAACCTCTTCTGCCGCTAAGTCTTGCGCCGCCGCATGAGCGTCCACAAGAAGAAGCTGGGCCTTCTCGACCGCTAAAGCAACCTCGTGTGGAGCGGCGATGGTACGGAAATCTTCAACGTGACGCTCGGGCACTGGTGATTTTGTTGCAGGTTGGATGTGTTGAGCCCGGTAGTCGAGATGTAACATTTGAAGGATGTTTTGAAGGTCTCAATGTCGATCAGTATTACTGCATGATGAAACCTATTGAAGGAAGTAGTGGTCACCATCGTTGGTTAGAGGGGCCAGTGAATCCTTTAACGAAGGCGGGTCGTGTTGATTACATTGCTGCGACTATCAAGCGCATTCTTCAGTTCTTGCAGATGGAGTAAAATTAGCCTTGGCATTCTAGTTTGTTTACCTTTAGTAGACATTGGTTTAATGTTAGTACTTCAATCCATATTTAAAGTATTTTGTTGAAATTATTTTGTTTGGTTATAGTTGTTGAAGGAAAGAATGGAAATAGTTTAAACTTTGAAGTGATTATCCTTCTAAGTTAAAGATAAAGATATAGATGTGGGGCCAAATATGAAGGCCATTAGGTGTAAGTTGACTTTAGGAGAGAGATAAGGGCTGATGTACATTTATTTAGGTGGGGCAAAAGGTGTTGGAAAAGAGGAAGGAAAATATGGACACTATTCATCTTCTCTCCCAATTTTGTTTTGGGGAACCCGAATATTTGGAGGCTCATTGTGTTGTGAGTTTAAAGAATTATGAAATAAAATTCAGGGGTGTTGTGTATCATGGTGTGTAGTTTCCAAATTGATCTCACTTGCTTGATTTGGAGTTGTGAAGCAAAAGTTGTGCTAGTTTAAGTGGGGTGAGGTTTGTTGCCTTTAAAATTAAGAGGCAGAGACTTCGACTGACCATAAAAGACGGATAGGTTTTTGTTTTGCAATGGAATTTGGAGGGAGTGTAGGAAATTGTGTTAGATTTTCATGAAAATATTATGCGTTCTATTCGGAGTTTGTATGAGAAAATTATGAGTGTGGAAGCGAAGAAAGGTCTGCTGCCTTTCCCTTCTCAAGGCTGAAACTTTGGATGGCCGTAGAAGTTGGACAGAACTTTAGAATTGTTTGAAATTTGGAGGAGAAGTAGATGATTGTAATAGCTTTCCGAAAAGCTATCATTTAATTCATTTGAAATTGTAGAACGATAGTTACACTCATCCAAAATTCAGCTTGGAAATTGGAGATGGAGTTGAAGGAGTTGAAGGAGTTTTGAAAACTTGTGTGTTTGTGTGTGTGGCTTGTGGCTTTGTAAATTTATTTTATTGTTGCGCGCGGTTTGGTTTACACCAACACTAGCCTCATTTTGTGTTGTGGATGCGACGAAGTTAATTGCCCGCATGGTCGAGACTTTTATGTTGTTTCCACCGGTGAGGCAAGTTTGCTGGTCACCGTGGATTTGAAAATTAGGATCCAATCCTTCGGACGGCTCAACTCGTGGTCTGACCGTCTCGTTTTACACGTCCAAAGCCCGTGGTTTCTTATCACCCTACCTTAACTGTTGGCCTTATAGAACCATCACGGGATAGGTCAACAGAAGATTAAAGTGAAGACTGAAGATCAAGCGAAGATTGAAGAGAAGATTGACTGAAGATTCGATTTTTTACTTGTCTTTCATCAACACTCACAACCTGCTGCCAGACACTCCGTGTGTTCCCTAAGCGCGCTTTTTTCTACCCGACAGCGGATAAGCGGACGGGGCGGACGGGCGCACCCCGCCGGTTTGCTGGGGGGGCGGCCGCTCGATGAAAACATGCAACTTTGACTGCAATTTGCAAATTCAGGTTTTCAAATTTTGGAGCGTATAATATACCATTGGAAAGGTGCTTTTAAGACCTTTCCAATGGTATGTTACACGCCACAAAATTCAAAAAACTCAATCTGCAAATCGCAGTTAAAGTTGCCTGGAAAAAAAATTTGCGTACGCCCAAATGGCTAAGCGGATGGATTGGCGAACCGCGGACAGGCGGACCAACGAACCCGCGGACCGGCGGACTTGCGGATCCCGCCGGTCCGCTGGCCGGACACCCGCTCAATGAAAACAGGTAACTTTGACTACAATTTGCGGTTTCAGTTTTTTGAATTTTGAGGCGTATAATATACCATTGGAAAGGTGCTTTCAAGAACTTTCCAATGGTATATTACACGCCGCAAAATTTGAAAAACTGAATTGGCAAATCGAAATCAAAGTTGCTTGAAAAAAAATTCAACGTCCGCCGAAATGGCTGAGTGGAAGGATTCGGGGACCGCGGACGGGCTGACCAGCGGACCAGCGGACGGGCTGACCAGCGGACCAGCGGACTGGCGGACCTCGCTGGTCCGCTGGGCGGACGGCCACTCAATGAAAACAGGCAACTTTAACTGCGATTTGCGATTTGAGGTTTTTGAATTTTGAGGCGTTTAATATACTATTGGAAAGGTGCTTTCAAGACCTTTCCAATAATATGTTATACGCCGCAAAATTCGAAAAACTCAATCCGCAAATCGCATTCAAAGTTGCCTGGAAAAAAAATTCTGCGTCCGCCCAAATGGCTGAGCGGACGGATTGGCGGACCCGCGGACTTGTGGATCAGCAGACAAGCGGACCGACAGACCTACGCACCCGTGGAGGGGGCGGACGGGCAGATAGAAAGGTAGACGGGCGGACGCAAGCTAGGGCGGACGTAAAGGGGCGACGGCATAATTTTCTTGGATTCCCTGAAGCGCTTAGGATTCCTTTGCTTTTATGAAACTTGTAAACTTCAGATCATAAAGGCTTAAACCCTACAAATCCTAAACCCTAAACCCTTAACAGTTTAATTCCTAAGTATTATTTTCAAAATTCATTACTTTTTTTTTTATTCAAGTTCAAATTGAAGTTCAAGTCCAAGCCAATTTATTATTCATATTTAAGTAATCGAGTCATGATGATGGATGAACTCAATTAAAATATTACGAAAGCTTGGGATTCAATTAAAATAAATTAAAGTGTACTTCAACTTAAGAAATCAATTGATTTAATACAAATTATTACACATCATACATGAAATTTGGAAACCATTAAAATTCAAATGCAATGCATGACATCCAATTCAATAAATAGCAATGTTATGTCATTTCAAATTTGAATGCAACATTTCTGTCATTGCTCTCCAATTTGAACTTTTAAGAAATGGAATTCTACTTGTACGGATTGAAAATTTTAAATTACATTCACATTCAATCATTCCTATTCTAATGAATTACCGACACAAAGTTGCACATGCAATTCATTTTCATTTCAAGACCAATTGTAAATTTTTATAGTATTTCATGATTTAAATTCTCTTTTCACATGTGAAATCAAAAAATTTGGTCACCAAAAAAAATATGAGGTTAAAAGTAGTATCATGCATAACCCCAATCAATTTATGGCATCTCAAAAGTCAAAATGTAGTCTACCATTTTGTTAAATGACATTTTAATGTCATTTTTTCTCAAAGATCTAGCGTATTTGAGGCTCATTCCCAAGAGCCCTCAACACTACAAAAAGGCAATATTGCAAATTTCCAATGGAACACCCATGCATAAAATCTTGAGTAGAAAAATCTGAATCAATCATTTTCAAAAATAGATTTTTTAAGCTAAAACTAAACTTCAAAAAGAATTTTTCAAAAATATAAACTACTAAAATAGTAATTTGGTAAGGTTTTATTTAACTTAAAAGATTGGTCAAGGACACATTCTGTATTTCTGTCCTCACGATCATTTTGGGGTTAAGCAATACAAAACTTCATGTCAATAATTTTTTTAATTTTTTTTTATTTGTTGAAGCGAATGGGAATCCAAGGCATTCCAATAGAGTCTAAAACAAGCAATCCATTAAATCCACGCCCGAAGGCAAGGAAGGTTCCCAAAAGTGAAAATGAGCAGAGTAAATGTAAATATTTTCACGACTTTTATAAAAATTTCTTTGGGATATAAATTCTTACCAACATTTCATTTACTCTTTCTGATAATTTTATATTTGAAAAGAATGCAATACTGCTATAGCTCATAAGAGATGAGAAGTAAATTAGTAAAATTCTAAATGGGTATGTTGAAAAAAAAAGAATTAGATAACACTACGTCACAATTTGTATCATAGCATGGAATTCCATTGTACCAGTGGGTTTATAAAACTATTGTAACTGAATATTGAATTACTAGAAATTTATATTTACCTTATGTGAATATTGAATTCGTGAATTAAAGGAGTCTTCCTACATTAAAATTGAAGATACGTTTTAATTAATTCGAAGTTCAATGTTGAGACATTTAATTCAACTTATTCCTTTATTCCATAGTTCTTGCAAATTGCAATTGCAAGTTGGAATTGAATTCACTTTAGATTAGATTTGAAATTCGCATGACAATTAAATAAAAATTACGTACAATATGCCTAAACACTTCATTCTAATTAATGTTGAATTAAAATCATTTGTAATTTTGTATTGAATTCATGATTTTGTAATGAATTGAGAAGTAAATAACATTTTCAGTTTTTCACGAGAATGACCTTATCATTACAGTTTCATTTCAATTGGATATGAATTACGTATCATTTAATTATGAATATTATTTCAAATCTCAAGTCTACTTCGAATTTGAATTCAATGAAAATTAAATGTGGTTTCACTGCAAACTTGAATTTACAGTTGGATCAAGTTTGAATTTCATTTGCAAATGATTGATCAATTAGTTCAATGGAATTTAGCAGGAATTCAATTCCTTTCCTTCAATAAACATTTCATTGCATTTTAAGTTGATTTAAATTACGATTACATGTTTTGGCAATTGAATGGCATTTAATTTTTATGTTGAATTGATTATGAAAGTTTATAAATGTTACAATTCAAAATGAAATTGAAATGTACTTTGCATTGAACTTCCTACTGAATTTCCATCAAAGTGGAATTGAATTCCAATGAATGTCTGTAGACCTTCATTGGAATTGAATATAAAATTATGAATAAAACAAAATTAATGTGAATAAGAATTAGATTGTAATTGGAACTATATTTCAATAAGAATTGAGTAGGATTTCAGTTGACATGGAAATACATTAAAAAATGATACTTTCAATTGACTCACAACCATATTAAATGAATAAAATTTGAATATAACTTCTTTTCAATTTCAATTCCACTTCCGTTTGAATTTCATTATGGACCGTTTCCTACTTTCCTAGTCTAAATATCTAATTGATTTTACGAAGTTATTTGAATTAAAATTCAAAAAAAAATTTCATGCTTCCATGAATTTTAATTTTTAAGTTGGACTCCCGATGAATTGAACTTCGACTAAATTCAAAAACTGGAATTCAATTGGAATTGAATTAGAAAATCACTTCAAGTACAATAAAAATTTACAATTGGTCTTGAAATGAAAATGAATTGCATGTGCAACTTTGTGTCGGTAATTCATTAGAATAGGAATGATTGAATGTGAATGTAATTTAAAATTTTCAATCCGTACAAGTAGAATTCCATTTCTTAAAAGTTCAAATTGGAGAGCAATGACAGAAATGTTGCATTCAAATTTGAAATGACATAACATTGCTATTTATTGAATTGGATGTCATGCATTGCATTTGAATTTTAATGGTTTCCAAATTTCATGTATGATGTGTAATAATTTGTATTAAATCAATTGATTTCTTAAGTTGAAGTACACTTTAATTTATTTTAATTGAATCCCAAGCTTTCGTAATATTTTAATTGAGTTCATCCATCATCATGACTCGATTACTTAAATATGAATAATAAATTGGCTTGGACTTGAACTTCAATTTGAACTTGAATAAAAAAAAAAGTAATGAATTTTGAAAATAATACTTAGGAATTAAACTGTTAAGGGTTTAGGGTTTAGGATTTGTAGGGTTTAAGCCTTTATGATCTGAAGTTTACAAGTTTCATAAAAGCAAAGGAATCCTAAGCGCTTCAGGGAATCCAAGAAAATTATGCCGTCGCCCCTTTACGTCCGCCCTAGCTTGCGTCCGCCCGTCTACCTTTCTATCTGCCCGTCCGCCCCCTCCACGGGTGCGTAGGTCTGTCGGTCCGCTTGTCTGCTGATCCACAAGTCCGCGGGTCCGCCAATCCGTCCGCTCAGCCATTTGGGCGGACGCAGAATTTTTTTTCCAGGCAACTTTGAATGCGATTTGCGGATTGAGTTTTTCGAATTTTGCGGCGTATAACATATTATTGGAAAGGTCTTGAAAGCACCTTTCCAATAGTATATTAAACGCCTCAAAATTCAAAAACCTCAAATCGCAAATCGCAGTTAAAGTTGCCTGTTTTCATTGAGTGGCCGTCCGCCCAGCGGACCAGCGAGGTCCGCCAGTCCGCTGGTCCGCTGGTCAGCCCGTCCGCGGTCCCCGAATCCTTCCACTCAGCCATTTCGGCGGACGTTGAATTTTTTTTCAAGCAACTTTGACTTCGATTTGCCAATTCAGTTTTTCAAATTTTGCGGCGTGTAATATACCATTGGAAAGGTCTTGAAAGCACCTTTCCAATGGTATATTATACGCCTCAAAATTCAAAAAACTGAAACCGCAAATTGTAATCAAAGTTACCTGTTTTCATTGAGCGGGTGTCCGGCCAGCGGACCGGCGGGGTCCGCAAGTTTGCGGGTCCGCTGGGTCCTCTGGTGCGCTGGTTCGCCGGTCCGCTCGTTTTTCCGTTGCCTCGTCCGCACGTCCAGCGGACAGGGCCTGTTTGTGAGATCGCCCGTCCGTCTATGTCTCCAGGGGTAGCGGAGGTGGACGCTGGACGTCCGGACGAACGTGCAACCCTGATGGAAATAGGATCATCAGAGACATCTTTAGAGGGCATAAAGTGATATGGATTATGATTTTGTCTTACCTTGTGTTGTTGGGCAATTCGTTGTTTTTTTTACCCTTTTCGAGTTGGAAATGATGAGCAAAATGAAGGATTTATTTTTCTTGAGTGCCCTAATTGGCGAAATAGATTTTGCTTGTTAGTCACACAAGATTGACCAGTATAAAGTTTGGTGCAAGAAATACATGGTTTCTTTGCATCATGAGTCCTATCCATCGTAGTCACTTCACTTAATCCAAGACTCCGGATGGATAATATCTCTAGTGAGTGTTATCCCATCATCAGATAATTCGATGGTCGTTTCTTTTGAATCTCCTTCCTTAATCTAACTCAACGTTTCTTGGTCTAAAATTACGTATGCGTCATCATTTAAGCAAGGATGGTCTTGAAGTCATTCTGTAAATGCGCCATCATCTTCGGAACCATACAAGCTTGGACTAAGATCTTTGAGAGTTCCTAAATTGGTCACAGCTTCTGCCTTACTTGATTGGACAAAAAGTAACTTGTGGATTTTCTCTAAAACTGATTATTTAGAAACAATTTCAACCATAGTTCTAGCATTTTTTGGGTCCATACTTGAAGGTGGGTCGTTTTTCAGCCCAATTTACTATTCGGCCATATTGTCGAAGGAATCCACGACCTAAAAGGAGTGGATATCCTCCATTAGTTTTTCCTTTAAATTGTACTACCTCAAAAGTGACTAAATAGTCTATCCCTCCTGTCTGTATATGAAGGTCTTTAATTTGACCTAAAGTTTTGACAAAACTTTGGTCCGCACATTTGAGAGTTAAGTATGATGGATGAGTGATTTTTAAGCCAAGATTTTCTATTGTAATTGCTGGCATGATATTGACATCACTTCCATAATCCACTAACACTCCTGCTAATATTTTATCCATTATCTCAACGTCAATTTTGACTGCATCAAATAATTCTTTGGATCGTCTGTGATCATGTAAAGGTTCTACTTTGTGGACTTGACTTATATATTTAGTTGTTCGATGAATGGTACCATCATCTTTCATTTGCTTGCGCAAACTAGGAGCCAATTGTATCAATTGGCAAAAAGATATATCAGCCTTAGCTATGGCCAAATTCTCCCATAAATTATAGGGTTGCGAAGGGTTGTTACTCTTCTGTCTTTTGAATTTGAACCTAGGAGTTGGAAGAGGATTAAAAAGTACCTATTTAAACAAATTGATTTTCATCTTTATGTAATTCAGGCTAGTTTGGAAGATTTTCGTCAAACTTTATTTTTTTGGCTGCGTTTTTCAGGGGTTCTTGCAGGTCAGAGAAGTGAAGTGATTCATCAGATGAGGACAAGTGCTCACTACTATGTGTACTAGATTCTTTGGATTCTTCCTCATCATGTTGAGGTACAAAAAGGAGATTAGTTTGTGCACCTCTTCTAGTAACTACCAACGTAGGTAAAGATGTTTGGATTTTTTTGTCTTTCGAAAACTTGACTTGTACTAGCATAGAATTTTGGACATTAGTATTTCTAATAACACTACTATTTACAAATCTAGCATCTTGTATACTCTGTGTAGATGATAAGAGAATAATGCCTTGGACTGTTTGTAAAGTAGCAGGTGAATTCTGAGTTTGTTTATGGTTAACATGGTCGTTATACATATTTGGTGGACCAGACACTTCTCTTGGTTCTATAAATCGTACACCTCTCTGGTTCTCCTAAGCTTATTTAAGATAGTTACCAAGAGATGAATCTAACGGTATGACTTTATCATGAACTCTACATTGATTAATGGGATGGTGATCCTCGCAACGCTTACAAATTACGTTGTTTTCAATCCAACATTGAATAGGAGCATGTCTACCTTTACAAGTAAGATAAAATGGATTTGTTGATTTATCAAAATTGTTTTGAAGCCTTATCTAATTTAGAACATTTGGATGCCAATAGGGTTGTTGCTGTGGCGTACCTCTTGCGCTTTGTTGAGTATTGTATTTTAAAAGTGGGCAAAATGTAGGTATGTGGTTAAGTTCTTCACAATTGTTACACCAAACTCTAGTGGAACGTGATCCTGATTCATCATAGGTTGGTGGAGCTGTTTGACGGTTTTGGATTCGCACTAAGCCTGCCATTTGCTCTGTCAGCTCTCGTACCGATCTAGTCATTTTGTTAGTAGCTTGTTTCATTTCTATACGGAGTTGGTCAATTTCAGTGGTAGGTGCTGTTAGCATGAGCATTGGTTCCTTACTTGCTAATGGTACAGGTGCCCCTTTAGGAGGAGAACGTTGATAAATCATTGAATTAGACGATTGAGGATGAACAGGATTGAAAGCAGGTATAGGTTCCTCTGCACTTCTTACCATACGCTCGTTTTTGTATCGAACTGTTTGATTTTCAGAGCTGCTTGGATTGCATCTTCAAAAATTCCCGGTCTTCTAAAAAAGATTTCTTGAATGGTCGAAGATGAGTCAACGCCATGTATGAAGTAATGGCATATGGTCCCATAGTTGGGTAGAGAAGAGCGCGCTTAGAGAACACACGGGGTGTCTGGCTGCAGGTTGTGAGTGTAGATGAAAGGCAAGTAACAAAACTCAAATCTTTATCCAATCTTCTCTTCAATCTTTGCTTGATTTTCACTTTAATCTTCCGCTGACCTATCTTATGGTGGTTCTATAAGGCCTAAGGTTATGGTTGGGTGATAACAAACCGCAGGCTTCGGACGTGTAAAGCGGGACGGCCAAATCACAAGTTGAGCCGTCCGAGGGATTGGATCCTAAATTTCAAACCCACAGTGACCTGCAAACTTGCCTCACCAGTGGGAACAACATAAAAGTTTCAACCATGTGGGCAATTAACTCCACTTCGTTGCATCCACACCACAAAATGAGGTTAGTATTGGTGTAAACCAAAGCGCCCGCAACAGTAAAATAAATTTTACGAAGCCACAAGCCACACACACAAATACACAAGTCTTCAAAACTCTTCAACTCCTTCAATTCCATCTCCAATTTTCAAGCTGAACTTTGGATGAGTATAACTGTTGTTCTACAACTCTAAATGAATTATATGATAGCTTTTCGAAAAGCTAACACAGTCATCTACTTCTCATCCAAATTTCAAACAATTCTAAAACTCTGTCCAACATGTATGGCCATCCAAAGTTTCGGCCTTGAGAAGGGAAAGGCAGCAGACCTTCTTTCGCTTCCACAATCACAACTTTCTCACACAAATTCCAAATAGAACAAATGATAGCTTCATGTAAATCTAGCACAATTTCCTACACTCCCTCCAAATTTCATTGTAAAACAAGAACATGTCCGTCTTTTATGATCAGTCCAAGTCTCTGCCTCTTAATTTTAAAGGCAACAAACCTCACTTCACTCAAAGTAGCATAACTTTTGCTTCACAACTCCAAATCAAGCAAGTGAGATCAATTTGAAAACTGCACATCATGGTACACAACACTTCTGAATTTCATTTCAAAATACATTAAACTCACAACACAATTGGGCTCCAAATATTCAATTCTCCTAGAACAACATTGGGAAAGAAGATGAATAGTGTCCATATTTTCCTCCCCTTTTCCAATACCTTTTGTCCCACCTAAACAAGTGTACATCAGCACTCAATTTCTTTCTAAAGCCAACTTACGCCTAATGGCCTTCATATTTGGCTCCACATCTATATCTTTATTTTTAACTTAGAAGGAAAATCACTTCAAAATCCAAACTATTTCCATTCTTTTCTTCTACAACTATAATCAAACAAAATAATTTCAACAAAATACTTCAAATATGCATTGAAGTACTAACATTAAACCAATGCCTTGTAAAAGTAAAAAAAACTAGAATTTCAAGGCTAATTTTACTCCATCTACAAGAACTAAAGAATGCGCTTAATAGTCGCAGCAATGTAATTAACACGACCTGCCTTCGTTAAAGGATTCACTGGCCCCTCTAACCAACGATGGTGACCACTACTTCCTTAAATAGGCTTCATCATGTAGTAATATTGATCGTTATTGAGACCTTCGAAACATCCTTCAAATGTCACATCTCGGCTGTCGGGCTCAACACATTCAACCTGCAACAAAATCACCAGTGCCCGAGCGTCACGTTGAAGATTTCCGTGTCATCGCCGCTCCACATGAGGTTGCTTTGGCGGTCGAAAAGGTCCAGCTTCTTTTTGTGGACGCTCATGCGGCGGCGCAAGACTTAGCAGCAGAAGAGGTTGAACCGGTAGTTGTGACAATGAAAATTCAAACTCAGGCTCCGATTCTGCTTCCTCCTCTTGGGACTCTGAAAAACCCTCCAATTCGACATTCTGACTATAAAGTGGAAAATAAATATCACTAATGGATTTCAATAAAAATCTAAAGCAAAGCCGTCCTCTTAAATAGATGGCATGTAACTCCACGAAACGGCATCTTGAAGTTATTCAACAAAATAGCGTCATCATGAAGCTATTCAACAATATATATTATAATATGTTTTTATACTATGGACAAATTTACAACATATCGGATACAGACCATGTTGAAGCGGCGGACATAGGAGGTGATATCTTCAATTGATCCTCTTCGAATACTGGTCGATATTGTGAAAGCTTGTTATTGTCCAGTTTCCGGTCCGAAATACCATAAGAAGGCTGCCTGCAACTGTAGCCATGTGGTAAATAATCATGCTTCATACGAACGATACCACGAATATATAGTTCCTATCGAAGTGTTAGGAAATCAAATTAGATAGTATCCATGGTTAGTTACTAGATTAGAGATAAAAAAATTTTCAAATCTTTCTACACGGGTGTGAGCACTAAATTTCATCTTAAATGCTCATTTAGTAAAAACAAAAACAAACAATATAGATATAAACTCATATTTTACCATTGATAAAAAGACGGTCCGCTTGGAAGGCAATTTGTTATATTCTATTTTGATTATTGTTCTTGAACTCTTTAATCTTTTTCTTATATGTTAAGATTACACATATGAAAACTTCATAAGGAACTTGTATGTTAATCTAACTTGAGCCTCTAAATTAGTTAAGGGAAGAATTTGGGTTGACAATGGGCTGTTGGAACGTCGTCTTGAGACCCAAAGATGTCAGGAAGGTTGTAGGGAACTGATATTTCCCGCAATCCTTGGGGTATCAGGATTGGTAAACCCTTAAGTAACATCATAGGATCAATGGCTGCATCTAAAGTTGCTTCGGGTGGAGCATCATTTGGTGACGGCGGTATTGCCGGTTTAAGGGAAGCGTCTCGGCCGAAGTCCATTTCTCCGTGAAGAGGTGCAAGGGAACTGAACATTTGTACAGAAGGTTCAGGGGAGTTGATTCTTCCCTGCAAAGATAGATGTAGTCTAGAAGAACTCCCTCCTCATGTCGTAAATCTCAATACTTTATCAGACTTAAGCGTATTACTAAATTTAGGTGACATTTACAAGTCAATATCAGACAAATCCACACATATATATATATACATAAACAAATCCAATATAACTCTATAAGGTTGAATATCTAGAGCTATCACTCTATTGGTGGTGATATAATATGATCAGCGCAGATCAAAGTATTAAAGATCTTTGCTGCACTAGGTCGATACTTAAAGAAGTAAGATTCATGTTCGCTTTCGATGTGCTCGTGGTCGTATTGATGTTTGTTCCAAGAAGCCTCGTTTGTAAAAACGTGGCGTTCTTGATACAACCGTCACGTGTTCTCTTTTTCCGGCAAGGATATTGGTAGAAGAGGGGATGAAACTGTAACTGATGCAGGTATTTTAGATCCGGGCCTCCGGGAATGCGAATAGGGACACCCGATGATCCTCAGCGTCTTGACACGGTTCATACGCTGCATGATACTTTGTGATGTATCGTAACTGATCCTCGGTAGAAAGTGTAGCAGATATCAATCTCGTAGAAATATCCTTACAACATTCTAGAGTCAAATGGCTAATGCAGTTGTGCCAAGCGCCGAAGTGCTGTAGTTGCGTGTAGGAATTTTCGATCGTTTGTATGTTAGAGATGTATAGTGTCTCAAATTGATACTACGCCTCGTCAAACAAAAGTGACGGGGGTGAGTAGCAAATATCTGTGTGCGGTAAGACTAGTAATGGTTCATCAATAATGCGGGAAAGGTACTTGGCTTCGAAACAATCCTTAACATAGATGTTTTTGAAGTTCTAAATGGTCAGGACTATCTTTCAATAAAATAGTAAGCACTGTATGAACTCTACTTGAGAAATTCCAAACAGCCCTTTTGCCTTAGTCTCGGCTATAGATGGAGAATGCTAATTTGGAGCCAATAAATATTGCCGAGCTGAGTGTGACCAATACTCAAAAGACACGTGAGTACGTGACACGTCAAGATCGTTTGGTTTACGCAGTAAATCTTCTGAGGGAAGAACTGCAATGTTCTCGTCGTCATTGTAGCCAATTTCATCGTCTCGATAATGTTTGAAGGGAATACTCCAGTAGGTATTTTCCCACGCTACATAATCGGGGTGCTGCACATTTCTCACATATCTTCTTCCGAATCATAATCGGAATTCAAACCAGCCTCCTTCACAATTCTCAAACAAATTAATTTAACTACAAAAAGTTTTTATAAATAGTCTCCCAGCAGACGCATCCAAATATGAATGTTTATCTACTCACCCATGGCAATAAACCAAACACGAACCACAGTGGTATCTTTGAGCTCCTCAAAATCCTCCGCTTGCGCCAATTTTTATTATGAGTTTTGGTATTTTTTTTTTACAACTTTTGGCTAAGCCAAAGTCAACTAATTTTTTATCTTTCTAATCTTCCCTTTCCACCTTTTTAAAGAACATTCTATCCTATTTTGAATTTTTTAACCATTGACTTTGAATGCTTGAGAAATTTCTAACGCTTGTTCTATAGTCTTGGTTGACTATTTTGCCACTAATACTTCATCCAATGATCTTTGATTTCTTTTCTAAAATGTTTCTTGTGCATGTTCCTATTTCTTCTTCTTACTAATTCTTCTTCTTTCTATCAAACCTCATCATTCTCATTCTCTAAATTGGTTTTAGTTGATGCACGAGGCATTTGAACGTTTGGAATGTTGGCGTGTAGAACTTCTCTCCTTCCGCTCCTTGCTTTCTTGTAGTCTCTACTAGATCTATTCTATAACTTTTATAGGAAACTAAACTTCTTTAAATAATGAGCACTTGTCATGAAATTTTTCCTTTTCAAAGTTGAGGACTCCGACCTTTAGCCAAGCTCCTAGGGTGATCAAGCTCCTAGCAGGAGGCGGAAGGAGCCGAGAGAGCCCGCAGCCTGGCGGGAGAGCCCTAAAGCCGGGCACCGAGGGGGGTTGGCCGCCTCTAGGTTTTTTTCCCCTCCTCGGGATTTAATCACCTCGGGGTTTTTAAAATGAAAAAATGAAAATAATAAAAAAAAAATTTTAACAAACAAACAAACAAACAAACAAAATAACAACTAAGAAAAAAAAACTATAAAAGGTGTTTTTTTGTTTTGTTTTGTTTTTTCAACACTCTAATGTTATCAAACTTTGATACTAAGAGAAAAGTTCCGCTATGGATGAGAATTTCACAAATTTTGGAACTAACTTAAATCTCACGAGTTCAAAGCTTCGTAGTGAGTTCTAAAACCTCACAAAATTCTACATTTCGAATACTTCACGGGTTCAAAGCTCCGCCGTGAGTTTGTACTTAGAAAAAATAACCTCTAAAATCATTCCTCACAAAGTTAGAACTTCACCCTCTCAAATGGAACAAGGGAATACTTGAACACAAAAAAACAAGTGTTAGTACAAACTATAAGTGTTAGTACAATGATAAGAATACACAAAAACAAGTTAATACTTCAAGATAAACACAAGAAGTTTAAACAATAGAGACTCGTTTAATTGGCATCGCCCATCACAAGGGGAGGGCTCTAGGATTAGTACAAGTTAGTATAGAACTTACAAATAAACAAATCAAAACTCAACAAAACTAACAAAACTTTTCCAAAAACACATCAAAGGTTAGCAAACTTTAAAAGGGACCCCAATGTCCTTCAAAGTTCAACAAAAACACAACATTGAAAGCTTAAAATGCTCCAAAATACACACATTGCAGCAACTTGGCTTGATCTTAGCCAAAAATCCAATTAAATAGACCAACGTGGATGCGTGGCCAAAAAATGACTACAAAGGGTGAGAAGAGAGGAGAATGAGTGCCCTTTTATACTCTCCCAAGGGCACTCACCTCCTCTAATTTTCTCATGGTAATTTTATCATTTAGAATTTTTATCCTAATTTACCAATTTTGACTTTCTACGCTGGTCCTTCACTCTAACTTTTGGAGATTAACTCCAAATCATAAATGGATTGCGCCATTGGCTTCAAAAGGACATTTTTAGTCTAGAAGAACCTTTACCCCCTCTTCCTACCTCAAAAACTCAAAGAATCCTGGTGGCAACTAGAAACTCAAAATGGGGTAAAAATCCAAGTTTTGGAGTTTACCTTTTCTGCCAAGAGTAACTAGCCTAGGCTCTCAAGTAGGTACAAGGGAGTAAGAAAAGTCCCCAACTTTGTTTTATTCCGAGGTCGTGTACTCTCGATACGCCGGTCAACCTGACAATTGATCTTTTAATTTGCCGGTTTTGGAGGATGTTGCTAATTTCGGCATCTTCGGCTATGGAAAAGTCACCAAACTTGTTGGGGCGCTTTATGAACATAAAAGAAGTTATAATAATTTTTTGTTAGATTTTTACCGCATCCAAGGTGATTATCATGAATTTATCATACTGGATTTTTGTAGTTGACTGCTCGGAAAAAGATCTTTAGGTGATCAGAAAAGAACCGAGATTTTTTGGGGAACCTTTCATGGAATTCCTCTAGGGATGTGCAAGTTTATTTTCTTATTTTGCACATGTAAAAAAAAAGTAGAAATTCTGCTATCCCTTTTAACTTTTGGTGAACTGGGAATCTTCCACAAAAAAGAGGAATTTTGGTGAAGCGATTGCGTTGTTGAACTCCTTTTAGGATTTCCACTCCAAATCGCCGTATTTAGGTCGTAGATGCGCCTCAACGCTTCAATTGAATTTTCTTCACTTGTAGGCTAACATTTGGAGTTTCTACTATTTCATCGATGGGATGGAAAAATTGAAACCTATCTTTGGAAATCTATCTTAAGGTTCTTACATGATTCCCTCGGACCAAATTAGCCTTCTTGCGTTTCACAGGTGTAGATAATTGGGCAATTTTATTAACACTCTTATTATTTACAATAGATAGGTTTCTACCCTCTCTATATGCGGAATTTGGTGTTTGTTGTAAAACTAGGCTTAATACATACAAAGGCTATATTAGAATGTACAACACTTGTTTTGGTATAACACACTATCCAGGTCGTTTTGTATCTAAAACTATACTCAAAATAATTAAAAACAAAAAAAAAGAAATAGCCTGTCTCGAGTGACGAAATGGGGGCTCACACCATCCTTCTCAGCCAGGTTACAATCCTTCTCAGCCAAATTACCATCCTTCTTAGGAATCTCAACCAGGTTACCATCCTTGAAAGCTAGAATATCATCATTTTCACCAAGGGTACAATCCTTCTTAGCAATGCTATAACTCCGGTTTTTAGCAATGGTATAAACCTCCTCCTCTACGCCAGCCATAGCTCTCTATTTCACCATTCTCTATTTGACAAGAATTCCATAGCGCGGCTAATAATCATTATGAAGTTTGTCGGATTGTACAACATCTCAGGATGACGGCCATGAACATTCTCGGGATGATGTTCAATTGGGTGTTATTGACAGGATTCAGTCTGGCGGACAGCGTTAACTATTATTGCAAATTTCCAAGAGCCATGAATTTGAAGGAATTGTAGACCTTGTGGACTTTGTACGAGGAGGCCGTTAGTAGTCTTGATTTTAGGGTTTAATTTTTATTGTATTATATTAAAAACAATAAAAATAATTTTTTTTGTTATTATTGATCTTTTTGCAGCATTTATAATTTATTAGAGGATAAATTTAATTGAAAATGTCACAAGAATAATTGTATAAGTTAACAGAAAATATTACCATGCTAATTTTGAAGATATTAGAGAACGTTGCTAACACAGCTTTAAACTTTATTAGAAAAAATTATTAGAATAATTTGAAAAGTTACTAGGAAAAGTCATTAGAATGAGTTTAAAAATTATTTGAAAAAATTTCGGAAATAGTTTTAAAAATGATTAGGAAAAAATATCGTGATTTCAATGATAAAAAATTGTTAGAGCGATTTCATTTAGTTTGACCAGGTTTGATTGCTTAATTTCTTTTCTTTTGCATATTTAAAAGATAAAACTAGATTCACAAAAGACACAATGAATTGACATTAAATTCTTTTTTAGTCGAAATTTATCTTTAAAATTGAGAAACAATTTGTGCATGTGTACTTATCAAGGATGGGTAAATAAGCGCTCTTATCAAACTAGTAATTTATTGAAATTAGTTTTGACTATTATAATCAACTGCATAAGATTGATACATGACTTAATTCAAACAAATAATTATAAATGAGTCAATTAGGGATAAACGAGTCAGATAGAAGGCAAAATCGGATTAATGTATCAGACGCTCATTGAGATTTTGCTAACATAAAATTTTAAAAATCCAGTAGAGTACAATTTATTCCAACTTTCTGAGGGCCAAAATAAAATGTCCACAATGTATAAATAATTACTTACAATTGAAATAGGATACTCATTATATATTATTTTTAGGTTGATGACAGATTCTTAATAATTCAAAAAATATTTTACACAAAACATTAATTCTACAAATGATGATTCACTTTCACTTATGTACTTAATGTTTTATATTCATTTGTAAATCATTACAAATATTCTTTTACATTCAAAACTCAAAATTGTTTATTCACTTACTTAAAGTTACATTGTTGCAACATTTGACTTGATATTTTTCAACTTTTTCAACTATCATTTACAAAATAAAATGCATAAGATCTAATCTTATTAAAGCACAAGGCTTTATTCAATTCTACTAGAAATGTATTATTTGATTAATAATTTTTAAAATATTTAAAATTTGGATACAAAATTTCATTTAAATTACTTATATTAGTGAAGCATGAATGTATAGTAACATATAACATTCAATAAAGTATGATTCTATAATGTATTTAATCCTTAAGCGCTCAAACGACCATTTTTTGGTCATTGCCCGACTTCGGGCAAAATTTTCGGTCAGAAAAAAACTTCTTTTTGAATTTATTTTATTTTTTCTCTTAAGAATATTGGATTGTCTTCTAGTATTTATATTCAAAACTAAGATCACTACCATTAAAAAAAATCATAAGAGAAATAGCACAACGTATTTAGAATTTTATAGAGTTGAAAAACTTACTTTTTGAGGAAAAAATTGATATCTATGTGACTGGATCTTGTACTTTTTTTTAAAATTCAATAGATACCACAATTTTGACTTATAAAAAAAAACTCAAGTGTTAAACATAGAAATTGTATTTTTGGTGAATTTTTGAAGTTATATCTTCAAAATTCATTTGAAGAGAATCTAAAATTGGTTTTATAATTTTGACCGTATGAATATCTTCTATACTTTGTGCTTCACATAAACTTCTGTAATGCAAACTTCAAAAAAGTTATAGAATTTATATTTTATAACACATTTAAGTTTTGTCCAAACCCCTTGGACTTTTAAGAGTTAAATAAATGCATCCTAATGAAGTATAATTTTATACTTCATACAATATGTAACTGTTTTTGTTTTCCTTAAAACATATATCTTTGAAAATTATTGTAAAAAATTTAGTTTTAAATATGTAAAATTCTAATAAATAAATAAATAAATAAATTTTAATTTTTTTTTGAATTTATTGAATAATGTTTTKTGAAATTTCCGAAACAATTATCAACTAAAAGAAGAATTTTATAACTTGAAGCTTAAATATCAAATTTTCATTTTTTAAATTCAAACATTTAAATTAAGTATATAATAAAGTTTAGAATATTGAATTTATTATTATCATTTAATCCATACTATTTATATTAAATTCAATTTATCATTCACAAAAAAATACATTTTAATCAAAATATTTTGTTATAAATATTTTTTTTAAAACATTTGTATTTGATTGATTACTATTATTGATTTAAGATCAATAATATTAGATTACAAAACACGCCAAGAGGACAACAAAAAAGTCGCCTCCAGAAAATTCTCCAGTACAAAAATGATTCTTCTCCGAAGGAATTAAATTAGCAGATGGTAATTTTTTTATCATATATAGAAAATGTAAGTTTGACATGGGACTTTGCACCTATTTTATTTAAGTTTTCTAGGAGTTTCTTAAAAGATTTCATGATTTTTCGAAATATGTAAGATGACTCACTGGGAAGTTAACCATGTTGACCATCATCTTGAAATTTGAAGAAATTATTCAASTGATGGCAAAATCCCACTAAAAATTGAGATAGTTATATTTAGCATAAATAAGCACTCATCCAAGTTTCAAGGCATTCAAAAATTGGGAAGTACCCAAATCAACAATGGCCACTATTTTTAACAAGATTTACAAAATAGGAGAGAGTTGAATAGTCGATCGACGTGTAAAGCACAAACGGTGTCCAAATTAAGTGAAATTGGGATCTTTTTATATTATCTTGGGCCTTCTTAACAACCCTAACTAGTCAAAACTTTGACAAAAATTGGTTTTCAAAAATTAGATTTTCTACTTTTTAACCGGATTTGTAATTATTGGCTTTTGAGTGCAATTTGGCTCCGGAAGCAGGAGGTAGGGAATTTTGTAGGTTGATTCAAATCTTCTTAACACAATGGTGCAATCTATTTTCCAATCATAGCTTTTATCCAAAAGTTAGAAACGGGACACCAATTCGGTTGATTTTTAAGGGTTAAATTTAATTTTCCCATTTAAGTAGTTTTAGGTAAATTGAGGAGGAAAGAGGCCTTGAGCAAGTATAAAAGGCCTCCCCTCCGTTCACTTTGCACCATTTCTTTTCATTTTCATGTTTGGCCAACTCGAGGTCATTGCCTTCTCGCGCTTCTTTATTTGCCAAATTCGTTGGCGGTACATTGGATTTTGGCCATTTGGACCAAAAAACTTGTTTGAATTTGCATTAGAGCTAATTTCTCCATTTTATGAAGTTATTGCTTACTTCAAAGGCCATGGAGGTTCTTTTGAGTATTTTCTTTGTGTTATTGAGGGGTTCAAAGTCCCTCAATTGCTTTGTTTTTATTGATTACTAAGTATTGTACTAACCCCAAGCCCCAAGAATGTCTTAGCTGAATTCTACATTTCTAGCGATGGGTGATTGCAAGAAAGACCCCCCGATTTTTGCGAGGGTTTTTGTAGCGTTTGGCATAGTACTCATGTTTTTTTCGGGAGTACTGTAAAATTAGAAGAAAAAAAATTTAAAAATATAAAAAATACATTTAATGTATACACCTATAAGAAAAAGGTACCCTATGAAGCAAAAGTGTAGGAAAATTCTCTAAGTAGGAGAACTAGAAAAGTGCAAAATTTCATGAAAATAGGTGTTTTGATGTTTTAATTTGTAGAAAATAGGAAATGTAATTTTAAAAAAAACTAAAAACTGGCAATTTGGAAGAACTCTATGATAAAGAGATTTCACCAAAATAATGATCCTAAAACCTTCTTGAATGTTCAGAAGTGCTCGTGCAAGAAAGCCCTGTTAGCACGCATGTAGAGGACATAAAATAATGTTTTTTTAGATTCCCTTTGGCGGATGCATGCCCATCTAGTGTGGAAATAGACCACAAAAATTTCAGCTTTAGATCATTAATTTTGGGCACTCTCCAGTACTAAAAACCTAAAAATTGCAAAACGTGACAAATTAGCTAAATTTAAATTTAAATATAAAATGATTTTTTAAAATTTCTAAAAAATGAGGAATTTGATTGCTATTGAGCAAGACATCTCCAATGAAATTTTCAAGTTAATTGAGCTCATACTTCAAAAGTTATAGTGGATGGAAACTCCGCAATTCGAATTGTGACGCAAAATAGTACTAGTCTTTCTTGCATTCACCCCGATGGCGTTCATTAAGATCCCTGAGAGCTTGTTTTGAAACTAATTTGTTGAGTTTTTAAGTTCTTGTTGCCTACTAACAAAATTCCAATTCAGCTTTTTGAGAGGAAGATTTCACACCGTTGGTTGTTGCAAATCCCCACTGAAGTATAGACGTTGGAATTTGAGGTTCTAGTGATTTCTATGTCATTTTGAGTGATTTGAAAACCAAACCTCATGTGTTAGTACAAACCTAGTCGTAGAAGTTGACTAAAATTCAGGCGTAATTCCCCTAAACAGCAAAGCTTTGCACTTGGTTTAAATCTTCTAGGTTTTTTTTCTTACCTTTGACTTTAAAATTTGTCGCAAAATCTCCCAAACGGCAAAGCTTTGTCCTCGAACTAAATTTCTATTTTGTTATAGATTGGAAGGGTTCCAAAAGAAAACCCAAGTGTGGGGTTAATACCAAGAAATTGAGACTGGAATTCTAAAATTTAGCAAGTTATCGGCCAAAGCAGCCCAACAGCAACCAACGCATGCCTGTCAATCTAGACATTAGCCCGAAGCCAACAGAATTGGCCTGACGGGGCAATCTTCGTCGACCCAGTTGTAGTGCCATCTGCAGTCATTGAGATAAACCCGGTGACCGGACCAGCCAACTTGCAGCAAGCAACGACTAATTAGGGGTCAAGCCCTTAAACGAGCTTGAGGACAAGCCAAAGTGCCAAACTAACCAACGTTTTTTTTTTCTGGCGACAAACTCTACAGTAAAGCCCTGCGTGCCCCCCCACCCAAGGTGAATTTTGGGAGGGAGCCAGGCGCAGTGGCTTACAGGCCTGACAACCTAGTGTTTTGTCGCCAGAAAAAAACCCGCTGAAAATCTAAAACTAACTGTATTGGTTAATAACAAATATGCCATATGACTGATTTTTGGTTATGAGATCTTTGCATTTTGGTTTCGAGAAAGGGAAAACTGTGAACTGAAAAATTCAAACATAAATTGATAGASTAAATTGGGCAGAAAAATCAAGCAATCTAGGAACTGAATCAGAYCCAAATTCTGGTAACCTTTAGTTAGATTATGATCTAATAATTTTAGAAAATGCACATACAACTTTTGAATGCTTAAAACTTAGAGTGGCATAGCAATCATAATACTAAACTTAGGACTACTACCTCTCAAATAAAGATTACCGATYCATAATCTTCCCTCTGTCTGAACTAGCTTTGATAAAACTAATTATAATTGGCCAATTCTTGAATCTAAATCAATTACTTGATGGGTTGTCATAGTGTAAAAAGGAAGTTGTAAACCTTCCCAATTTACATCAAAACCATCAAACAACTTGGAGAAAAGATCAAATGGAGGTGGAGTGGGCAATGAATGAAGTGAAGGCTATTTACGAGGTGGGTAATTGATTACTTTTAACTCACGCTATTTCATTACAAGAATTAAATTAATCAAATTTACAAGTTAAAGTTAGGATTAAAATTTTAGATGTCATTGTGAGAACCAAAATTAGGATTCAAATTTACCTTGTAAGTTTTCAAGGTTTTTATCTTAGAACTGTTGAAAATTCACCAATCATTTATCATTGGGTTAAAAGTAAAAGTAAAAGAGGTAAAAAGTAAAAGTAAAAAAAGAAAGAATCTTTTAAAAATATTTTGGGAATCTTTCAAAAATCTTTTAAAAATCTCCTAGTTGTGGTAAAAGTAATAGATTTTTACATCTTAAATTTAGATTAAAACATTGAGAATCAATCAAATAGTCTTCACTAAAGAACTTTTAACCTCTATAAAATAATCCCAAATTGTAAGAAATCAAGAGTTAAGCCATTATAATACTTCATTATAGTTAGAGATTTACATTGGACGTAAGTGAAAATTAGGAGAAATTCAATTAACATTGACCCATCTAAAATCAAACCAAAACTAAAAAGAACCATCAAAATTAGCATTGGACAACATTACAAGGCATTTTAATTCTTAAACACATCAATAAATAGTTTAGTCAAAGCTTTGAAACAAAGTTAGACTATAGTAAGAAGAGAAAAAGTTGAATTAGGGTCCACATTATTTTAGTTGACCTCAACAACTTTCTAGGATGTATTCACAATTTAAAACCGGATAAAAACTTCAAGAGTTATAACTTATAAGTGGAAGAAGTATTGACTTTGAATTGGATGAAAGTGAGAATTCTTATTCAAAATCAAATTAATAAGAGAACTTAAGATAGAGGTAAAATTTAGAAGATCAAAACCACAAAGATTAACCCATCAAGGACTAAGAGGACACAATGTGTCCTCTTCAAAGTTTTCAATGGCAATTTCTTGAGAAGGTGAAACAAATCTCAATATTTTGTAAACTAAAATCTTGTAGACAAAGAAGTTTCCATACTTCTTTCATGTCCCGATTTTCTAATTTTGAGTGTAAAAAGTAGTTAAAAATTTATTTAGGTTATATAGTCAAGAATGTAGTCTAATACAAAAAGAAAGCAAAAATAATGTTTTTTCATGAAAAGAGTAGTAGAAATAGAAAAAAAACATGCTTATAGATGTTTTCATTCTTTGATGCACATAAACAAACAATTTTTGAAAAAATAAGTTCAAATTTTAATTTTTAACAATTTTTAAAATAAAAGACTCAATCTAGTGTAATTAACAAAAAAAATGATTAAAATGATTTCAAAGTTTTACAAGATGTTCCAAATAATATGATAGTAATATAAGTTTTGAATTTAAAAAATTCATGCGTATATAAACTTTTATGAAATTTGTACAATCCAATATGGTTGGTTTTGACTTTCTACTCTTTGTGTTTGAAAATGTGTATAAATTTGAGAGAATTTTTTATTTTTCAAATTTTCAAATAAAATAATACAAAATTTTCTTTGGATTCCAAATAAACATTTTTTAGGGGTAAAAATCCTTCATTCATCTTTTTATAAATTATGTTCTCCGAAAACTGCCTTTTTTGCTAATGAAGTTGATCGTCCGGCTAAATTGTTATAATCTAAAAATCTAATGGTTACAATTTTCTGCAATTAATTCTATACATACTATAGAAAGTAGTCTTTACTTTTGTATGGTTAAAACTAAAATATTTAAGCACATCTATGTGCAAAAATATATCAAAGTGGTACTATTCATTAAAATCCTCTATTGTCAAAACCATGTTAGTCATTGAGGGGTTAATTGGAGTCCATTTCATCCACTAGTAGAAATTTGTGGATGAAGTTTAACACCGAATAACGATGAACTTCATCCATTAATTGATAATTTTTGCATACTGCAGTCAAATTTTACGAGCCTTATCATTTTGGAAAAGGCATAATAAGCTCTTTTAACTTGTGATAAATAATCAAGCACAATCAAGTTCTAATTTTATTATGGTTATTAGACTATTGGATGCCTAAACATTGGTCCATTTGTGCATTTCAAGCATTAAAGCTCTTATCAAATATCCTAAACATTTCTAACTTGACTAATCTTATTGTATATTTTAATTTAGTTTAATTTATCTTACTAATTAACGAAATGACAAGCCATGGTGATTTAAAATGCAAATTAAGTCGGTCTAAACTTAACTATTTAAACTTGCAAATAATTATATTATTCTAATCAAACCTTCCTAGCCAAAGTTATGAGCGGATGAAGTTTGACCGCTAATTGGTTCTTCATATTTCATTCATTTACAACTTCTACAATTTTCAGTCTTTCCTCAAGTTTTAAGTGGTCATGGCTACTTCTATTCTTTTTTAAGAATTTTTAATTTTAATTTTTTGCTTCTAGTTTACTTACTAATTTATTGATTGGATTTTCTTATTTCCTTAATCTTAACTCGGCTTTTAATAATTTATTCTTTTTAAAATTTTGATATTTTAGCCTTATGGAGTTTAATTCTAGTTTTCTAAATTGCTGACACTTATAGATTGGACTTCACTACTAAAACTTATGAATGGATGTAGTTTGACCGTTAACCCCTAAAAGCCCAAGGGGTTTGGACAAAACACAAATGTGTTATAAAATATACATTCTATAACTTTTTTGAAGTTTGCATCAAAGAAGTTTATGTGAAGCACATAAAGTAGAAGATATCCATACGGTCAAAATTATAAAACTATTTTTAGATTCTCTTCAAATGAATTTTGAAGATATAACTTTGAAAATTCACCAAAAATAGAATTTCTATCCTTAACACTTGAATTTTTTTTTGATTGGTCAAAATTGTGGTTTCTATTGAATTGTGAAAAAATGCATAAGATCTTGTCATAAAAATATCAATTCTTTCCTCAAAAAGTAAGKTTTTCAACACTAGAAAATTCTAAACACATTGTGCTATTTCGCTTATGATTTATTTATGACTGTAGTGATCTTAGTTTTGAATATAAATACTGAAAGACAACCCAATATTTTCAAGAAAAAAAAAAAAATTCAAAAAAGAGTTTATTTCTTCCTGAAAATTATGCCCCAAGTTGGGCAGCGACTAAAAAATGGTCGTTTGAGCACTTAGGGGTTAAGGCATTAATCAATTCTTCAAACTTCATCCACAATTGCCTGCTAGGTTTTGATTTCAAATCTTGATTTTTTTTAATTTCTAGGGTCTTGATTCTAGAATTCCACTTCTATTTATTTCCTCAATTTTTTTCAAATTTTGTAAACTTTATTAAGTTTCATCATTCTTAGGTGTTAAACTTCATCCACGCCTATCTTAGTCAATTTAATCCCATTGTTCAAATATAATATGTTTTTGGAAATTTCTAAGCTAAATTTATAGGCATATGAATCTAAATTGAAGAAATTATTTTAATTTGAGGCCCTGAATTCACTTGGTAATTAGTATCAAAGTTTCAAAGCACCATTTTTAAAATTCAATGAAAATTGAAGGATTTAAAGATTTACCTCATATTGGTCATTATTGTGTAGATTGTTGTCTGCCCGTTGATGTCCCCTATCTTCAGCCATGTTATCTCATTTTTAGATATTTTTCTCATCGTTGAACTTGAAGGTTTTGTTACAATTTCTTGGACTTTTAAACCAAACTCTTCTTCTTCAAGATCCCCCTTTGAAACTATTCTATCTCAATTATATTGTGTTTCAAGATTTGACCGAGGACATCATACAATAATGTTCTTAATATTTAATAAATGAATGACATTTGATAATCTACTATTTTTTTACTAATCAATTGATATTTTATCTACTTCTAATAGTCTTAAGTGTCCTAAGATTTCCTCGAAAATTTTATAACCTCCTAATTTTCTCTTTAATTTCCCAACAGATGGCCCACTTTATTCACTTGTGAGTGGAAACATATTACTTTCTATTTAATTGAGAGATTTGAAAAGTTGAGTTAGGAGAGATTTCTGATTATTCTATTCTTCTTCCATTTAACTTTAAGTTTATGATACTTGAAAAGCTATGAGAATATTTAGGTGGGAAAAGAAATATCTAATTTTTATTCTACTTCTTAATATTTTCCTTCATTCATATTAAATTCTTGTTACTCGGACTTTAATGATCATTCAAGCGATAGCTAGTTTTAAAAAAAAACACGTTCTAATAATCTGATTTGTTTTAGAAGCTTCCAGCTAGCATTCAGTTTCTGAGCCTCCAACAAGCATTTAGTTTTTTGAGCTTCTAAGACCATTTAGTTTTTGAGCCCAACAACACTCAGTTTCTTAGTCTCTTGGCAGGAAGGTAGTTGCAAGAAACACTTGTCGATTTTGGGTCAAAATGGCCTTAGTACCGCAGTACTGTGACTTTTGGAATAAACTTTTCAAAAATGAAATAAAATATGGATAATTTGTAAAGCATTCAAAAAATCATGTGTGAAAATTTAGACCGAGGAAAATTTATCTCTAAAAGTTATGCACACTCAAAGAGTGATGGAAATTGCCAAGAAAATGGACACTTTGATGTTTGATTTTTTTAAAAGAGTGAAAAAATTCAAAAAATTCTCCAAAAAAAAGTCACATTCCCTCATTTCAAGATGCTTCTTCTCCACCATATTTGTAATTGGGAAAAAAAATTGAGTTCTTTGCACTTGTGCAAAGGTAGTGCACTTTGAGCACATGTGGAGGGTGGACAATTTACTATTTTTAGAAAAATCTCTTTGTGGGCCTCTGTAACTTTAGTATAAGTCCTTGCATCTCAATTTTGAGCTTCAAATCCGGATTTTTAAGTAGAAAATAATACTAAAAACCTCCCAAATGGCCAAAATAGACATCTAATTAGGGGCAGGTTAAAAATAGTAAATAATTTTGAAAATTTTGAAAAATTTACTCAATGTCTAAAACTACCTCATGTACCCTCACTTCAAATTTCACTCCAAAAGATCAAACTATGCAAAAGTTATGAGCAAAAAACCACCTGTCAAAGGGCAAGGGGACAAAAAATAGGACAAGTGTTTCTTGCAATCACCCAGGAGTCAGATGATATCCATCCAGTAGTAGTTCATACCCTCATGACTGTTGGTAGGGTTCCTCTAGTATTAGTCAATTGATACTTGGTCGTGATGGTCGATACCTGTGAGCTTTTTAAACAATACCTGCACATTAGAATTTTTTTTTTTGCTTTTTGCTCATTTTGGTATTAATTTTGGTTAAAAAACAATAAAAAGGGTATTTTATAGTGGTTGGAAGGAAACCTTGTAATCACAAAAATTTGACCTAATTATCTGGAAGTGTTCTAAAATTGCTCAAATTATCATTTTTGGTGATTTAAAAATGATAAAATATGGGTTAGAGTTTGAAATCAACTTTAACCCCTAAGCGCTCAAACGACCATTTTTTGGTCGCTGCCCAACTTTGGGCAGAATTTTCGGGTAGAAAAAAACTTTTTTTTGAATTTTTTTTTTTTTTTCTTGAAAATATTGGGTTGTCTTTCAGTATTCATATTCAAAACTAAGATCACTACAGTCAAAAAAACATTATAAGAGAAATAGCACAATTGAGTTATTTGTAAAGTCCCCCCCACTTTGGGCATGACTTTTTTTGAAGTTGAGAAAGCAACTATAGTTGAAGCGTCAAACATTTTTGCAAGATACTTATGTCACACGACTTCAAAAGTGGAGACCAAACTTTTTTAGGCACCATTTTGATGGAAAAATAAGTTTCATACCCACTTTTATTTCAACTTTTTTAACTCAACCGGCTTTTTCACAAAACTCATGGGTTTAAACCCCGGTTTAGAGTACTTTACGAATAACTCAAATGTGTCTAGAATTTTCTAGTGTTGAAAAACTTACTATTTGAGGAAMRAATTGAWATTTTTAYGACCAGATCTTATGCATTTTTTTACAATTCAATAGAAACCACWATTTTGACCAATCAARAAAAAWTTCAAGTRTTAAGGATAGAAATTGTATTTTTGGTGAATTTTTGAAGTTATATCTTCAAAATTCATTTGAAGAGAATCTGAAAATAATTTTATAATTTTGACCGTATAGATATCTTCTAATTTTTGTGCTTCACATAAACTTCTTTGATGCAAACTTCAAAAAATTTATAAAATTTATATTTTATAACACATTTGTGTTTTGTCCAAACCCCTCGGGCTTTTAGGGGCTAAGTTATTTGCAAGATAGCAGAAAAGAGTGTTGATTTGGGTCTATGGTGGAATCTTGGCCAAAAGATTTGTGCTGTTGTTAAACATAAGTCTTAGAAGCATTTGAGCCAATCAATAAACTTCCAGAAAGAAGATTCTGTCAAATCACTGTCGGAGTCCGTATTCCACGAATGGAATGAATCAAGATAGAATAGTGTCTATGTAGGCCTAGATTTTTCAAATTTTTATGATTAACACCCGGAAGTAGAAGCAGAAACGTTTATTTAGGAATTTATTTACTTTCCGGCACTAGTTAGGAGATTATGAAAAATCCGTAACACGGATCCAAACCGGATCCGAAAATCCGGACAGAACCGGCCTCTTCGGAAGCTCTTCCGGACTGCTTTCCACTACCTATTTTCGGGAAGCCGGATTGGTAGACTTCTGCTTCTTCTTCTCCCTCTTATCCATTAGAGGCTTTACCCGCTCAATTTCTTCTTCGTCTGATACGTGCTGCTCCACCTCTACTTCACTTTGAAGCCCGTACCTTAGAATCGCACATCTAGTATTATACTCCACCACCTCTCCTAACTTCAAAACTTCATGTTGATGATCCATGTAGAAAAGATAAGCGCTTATAGGACTGTGCCTAGCCTTTCCCACATGATCTGCTAGCTTACTGACTACATTGGAAATCACCTTTCCCCAGTATACTACCCTTCCTTCCATCGCACCAAAAATGGTGTTGGCCACCATAACCATAACCCGGGTCGGCTTATCTAGATCGAGGATTGGAATTAAAAGTTCTAGCACACTCTTGTGCCTCTCGATTGCACAGTCTGTGATGGCAAATCTTTCCTTCGCATGGGCTGGATTCACAAATTTTTCGGCTGAAAACTTATCTATCTGGGAGGCAAATCCGGCTCTGAACTTTGGAAATCCGTAGACATCCACCCATGCCTCCTCTGTCCATGTCTCCCGCCTAGCTCTGATGGTCCTCTTGTACTGATTCGGAGCTTCGAAAAATAGCTCCTCAATCATCTTTTCGTTCTTCAGACTCCATGGCCTCTGCATCAACCCGTAATAGCCCATCTTCGCCAGATCTTCCTCCAATTGCTTCCGGACGTATTTTTCTTCCAAATAGGTCGGGGAAACTATTTAGGCTGTAACTATATTCCTCCGGTTTCTACCTTCCACCATGGAAATCCTAATGGTATGAGTCGGATCCGTGCAGATTCACCAACTCTACTGTAGCGATCACTAACTCACCACTTTTTCTCTCAACTATATGCACACAAGAAAATTCCGCGGAGAAAAAGGGAGATGAAAAAATCAGTGAGCTGCTTAAGTACCCTTCACTCCGTCAACGGTCCCAAAATGAGCCGTTTACCCGTAACGATGACCTAGATCCTTAGGTCAAGCCTATATGTTGTAGGTCCCTATAATCCGCGACCTCCGCCTGCAACCCATCTAGATGGATTTTACAAATCAGGCTAAGACGTACATCAGCACCTACGCCAGCATACTGCTCAAGGTTACCAAGGAGTTGGACTCTGAACCGGAGGATGTTATCGAAGCCATCCGAAAGAGGCCAAGTCCAGAAACTTTGTGGCGAAAGGAAGAGGAGATCGAGCGCAGCCGAAAGGAAGGAGAGGACCTTCAAAACTGGATTAACTGGTTGGAAGGAGAGTTGGCGGCATCCAAGAAGAGAGAGAAGGAGGCCCTACATCTGGTGAAAGGGTTGTCCAGACTAGTCGCGGAACCAGAAGAAACTATCAACAAGGCCGCTCTCTTCAATTCCCGGATCACCAAAGAAACCCCAGTGACCGAATCCAAGGTGGTGACCATCTTGGTTGATTTCTCTTCTCGGATGGAGCTCACTGTAGTAGAAATGCGGCAACTATTGGATCGGATTGATACGAATCGGCCGATGGAATTCTCCGACTTTCCGGAGGTACTGGATGTCCACACGACCCTCGGAACGGAAACCTTGGGGAAGAAAACTCCACAGAAGAAAGAATAGAGCAAAAAGCCGGAAGGACTTAGGGACCTTTTAACTCATCTAGTGGAGACTACAAAGGAGGGTGCACCGGACTAGCCAAGCACTAGGGAGAGTGCTGAACCGAAAAGAAAGCAGAAGGGGAAGATCCTTCCGGCTTTGTCCGGAAGTACTCTTCCGCCAAAGCCGCCAGTTACTAGCGCAACTCCAAGTGGCGTATTCAAGGAGCCAGTCTAACTTACCAAATCGAATCTCTTAAAGCGGTTGGAAACTGTGAATTTGGCGAAGGATCATCCGAAGCAGTTCAATTACATGAAGACAACTCTAGGTTCAACCCCAAAAACAACTTTGGTGAAGGTAGAAGTGAAGGCACCAGCTGCCTTTATTGGAAGCACTTTGAAGAAGTCGAAGAAGGGACAATAGTTAGTTATTTGTTTTCCAATTAGTTTAGATTTGATTTTCAGATCCGGAACAGGTTTCTGAGCTTGGGTCCAAATCCAGATTCTTATTTTTAGGTTTCTAGTTGATTTTCTGGGGATCTCGGAAGGTGATTTGATTAGCAGCCTGGGTTTCCGAGTGGCTGATATTCAATTTTCGATTTTGGTTTTTAAGGGTGGGTAGTTATTGCCCTCCCATTCCATCCTAGCATTTTGAACTATCTATTTTGTACTTCTAGTCTTTTAATCTGAAAACCATTAGTGAATGTGCTGGTTTCGACTTCAGTTGTGAAAGTTCTTGACTTTGAGTAAGGACAGATGAAAAGGAACTCAACAAAGTGAGAAGAGGGGGAATGTAAAACTGGAGGAACGAAGTCAAGCTGTGTGCAAATTCTCATACCGAGGTGTTAGTCTTGTAACAGAGGTCTTGCACGTGGTGCCTTTAAATTACAGGTTGGAGTGTTGGACAGTGGTGCAGATGCAGTTCTGGAATCTGATTGATTTCGTGCGGAGATAAGAGACCGCTAGAAGAATTCCCACACATACCGAAAGGTCTGCCAATCCCCGAATTAGTCTACCTTCTAAAGAGCAATCCCAAGTCGGAATTTGGGTGTCTCCTGATCTGTCGTTGTAGCAAAAAAAGTTGGAAACGGCTTTGAGTGATCTGCTTTCCGGATAGGCCATCCAAATAGTTGTGAGAGTATTTTCTGGATTGATCCATTACAGTTTATCACTCTATGGGTGTTTGTGTTTTAGAGAGAAAGAGTGTGAGGAAGACAAGTGGTGAGTCCCAACCCTTTTATACAATCTTGTATACAATCAAAGGTGGCCCCTTTGATGGTAAAACAGAGGCATTGAAAATCTATGAGTAAGAAATAGAGTAACCGGAAACCGGAAGAAGACGGAATCTAATCCAGATAATTATATAATATGGAAAATTATATAATCCGGAAACGAGTGGTAGAGGAAATGAAAGACATAATTGAGTTAATCCAGATAATTGTAGCTTGCAACAACATACTAGAATTTCCTGGGACGATATTCCGTGTCAACTTATAGCATTTGGTTTTGTGAAGATACCTACGCCTAGATTGCGCGTACAACAATTACATCATTGGGCAAATTGTTAGAATTCAATGGAAAATTTTGCGAGACAAAATAGCATTGCCATTGAGAATCAAGGGAGAATATTTAAGTCACAAAACATGCCAGGAGCGCAACAAAGAAGTTGGATCGTAAAGATTCCCATGTACGGAATTGATTTCTCCTTGGAGGAATTAATTTGATAGCTAGTAATTTTATACTATATTTAGAAAGTGTGAGTTTGATATGAAACTTTACACTTAATCTCTTGAAGCATTTCAGGAGCCTCCTAAAAAGTTTCATAATTTTTTGAATTATCAAAAATGACTTCTTGAAAAGTCAACCATTTTTACCGATATATAGAAATTCATAAAAACTTACCAAATATTGGTAAAATCCCACAAAAAATTAAGATAGTTACTTTTGACATAAATAAGCATCCATCCAAGTTTCAAGACATTCTAATACTGAGAAATACCCAAATCAACAACAACAATTGTTTTTAACCAAATTTACAAAATTGAAAGGAGTTGACCGGCGAATAAAGAGCATATAGTGTCCAAATGAAGTGAATTTGGATTCTTTTTTCATTATTTTGTACCTTCACAACACCCCTAGTGTGAGCCCCGCAAAGAGCACCTTGGCCTCAGAAAATTTCTTTTTTTTGCTTTTTGCTCATTTTTGTGTTAGTTTTGGTTTAAAAACAAGGAAAAAGAGTATTTCCAAACCAGTTGGAAAACGCCCTTCAACTATGGGAAATTATCTTTAATTATCCAAAAGCATTCTTAAATTACTTAAATTGCTATTTTTAAGCAATTTAGAATTGATAGAACACGGATTAAAGAAGAAATCAACTTTGAAACCATTTGCAAATTAGCGAGAAGGAGTGTCAATCTGGGTCATTGGGAAAATCTTGGCCAAAGGACTTGCGCTGGTAATAAGAAGATATCCTATAAAGCATTTTGAGCAAATTGGTAATTTTCAAGAAGACTAGAAGAGGATTCCGCCTAATCATGACTTTGGGCAAACCTCAAGAATTCAATGGAAATTTGACAAAACGACACCACAATGCCATCGAAGGTCAATGGAGGTCATTTAGATTACCAAAACGCTAGGAGGTCATGATTAGGGAAATTTGTAAAGATTCCTCGGTAAGGAAATGATTCCTCCCTGGAGGAATTATACTAGCAGATGGTAATTATTTACCATATTTAGAAAGTGTGAGTTTGATATGGGACTTTGCACTTAAGCTATTTAAGCTTTCTAAAAGTTTCCTAAAAAGTTTCATGATTTTTCGAAGTACGTAAGATAACTCCCTGGGAAGTCAATCATGTTTACCGACATCTAGAAATTCGTAGAAATTACCCAAGTGTTGGTAAAACTCCACTAAAAATCAGGATAGTTATTCTTAGCATAAATAAGCACACACCCAAGTTTTAAGGCATTTGGACCCCGAAAAGTACCCGAATCAACAACGGCCACTATTTTTAACAAACTTTACAAAATAGTAGGGAGTTGACCGGCGTGCCAAACACGTACGGTGTCCAAATTAAGTGAACTTGGAGCCTTTTCATACTATTTGGGACCTTCCCAATAACCCTAGCTAGTCAAAACTTTGAGAAAAATTAGTTTCCAAAAGTTAGATTTTCTATCTTTTAGCCGGATTTGTAATTGTTGGCTTTTGAGCGCAATTTGGTTCCAGAAATAAGAGGTGTTGGTTCCGAAAGCCACTCTAGGTCTTCTGAATGCAATGGCGCAATCCATTTGCCAATTAGAGCTTTTCTTCAAAAGTTAGAAATGGGACAACAGTTAGGTAGATTTTTTAGGGGTAAGTTTTATTTTCTCACTTAGCTAGTTTTAGGTAAATTGAGGGGGGGAGGAGGCCTTGGGCAAGTATGAAAGGCCTTACCTTCCCCTCACAGACACACTTCTCACATTACAATTTATGCACACTCAATCTCTCCCAAACTTCTCTTTAAAATCAAACACTTTTTCTTTTCTCTTCATGCTCAAGCCACAAGGGTTCATCTTGGCAAGACTTTGGTATTCTACCAAACACTCTCTTGTTTTCATGCACATTTGACAATTTGTTGTATTTACCACCATTTTATTGTGCAATTGCATTCATTACAAAGGACGTCAGGGTCTAGTTATTTTGGTTACAAGTTAATAGTGGTCTTTAAATTAACATTACTTGTGGCAATTTTCTTAAGTACTAACCATCTTTCTTGGGCCATTGGAGTGGAATTTCACGACCTCTTGTTGAGGAAAATCCCTCTAAGAACTCAAATACAAGGAATTCTTATTATTTGAGTATTGCTTGATATTGTTGAGTGGTTAAGTCCTTCAACCATTTTGTTTACTTTTATTATACTAGCCTCAAGGACATTCTAACCAAATTCTGGCGATGCGGTTAGTTAGAACCCCTTGGAATTTGATTTAAAATTCTTGGTAAGAGATTTTGAATACTAACGATTCCAAAAAGAGTTTTACGTGTGGGAATTCCAAACTACCTCTGAGAAATCCCCCTTTAGGCCGACATGGAATAATCGCCGAATTTGTATGGGTCGTGTCTTTCAAAGGATCTTGATTGAGAATCAAGGCCTTCAAGTCCGGTGTTAAACAAACCTTGCCAAATTATTTAGAATTTGAGGTTAAAATCTCTAGTACGGCTAAGATTTGCACTTAGTTTAATTTTTTCTGTTTTTCTTACCTTTGGCTTTAGAATTCAGGCCTAAACCCCTCGAACAGCAAAGCTTTGTACTTGGAATAAATTTCCATTTTATTTTAATTGGAAGGGTCCCCAAAAGAAGACCCTAGTGTGGATTGGAATTCCAAAAATATGGGCTAAGCCAACAGCAGCAACCAACTACAACCGAAGCCATCAGGCTAATTGACAGAGCGACCTTGTGAAACAATACTGGAACTAGCTCGGCACTGAACCGGCCGGTACAGCAGATTGAGTGGCAGTAGGGCTTGGCCAGAGTGATAGGGACCAAAGTCAGACGACTGGCTGGAGAGAAAACAAACATATTGGTCAGTCTCTGGACATGCATCCATACTGATTTGGCCATGTGATTTTGCAATTTGGTTTTAAAAAGGGAGAGTAGAATTGGAAACAGACAAAGAGAGTTTAGATTTAATTAAGAAAGAGAAAAAAAAAAAACCTTGGTAATCAAAGCACACTTCATATTAAATCATGGTGTGATAACCATAAGAGGATGACATACAATTCATAATTGCTTAAAGTTTGGTGTTGCTTAATAAACCAGAGCTTTTAAATTCAGGCTTGACAATTCCTGATAAAAAATATTAGCTTATAAGTAATTAACACCATTCCAGTTTTTTAGTAGAAGGATGAGTCTGATAAAAAACAGACTTTAAATTCAAATAAGCCAAGAACAAGGCCAGAGCATGCTGGGAGAAAGAAAATTAATTCTCACCAGTCGTGGTTGGAGGTGATACAAAGCTCCTGCTTTTGAAGAAGGCCCTCCTCCAACTGCTTGGGGTGACCCCCTCATCAGTTTGTCCATCACCACTCTCTCAAATCAAGTCAATCCAGTTGACTTCTCAAATTCAGCTTCACTCCCATCTGTCTCAGCTTGTACTCCACCTGTGTAACCTCACAATTCAAATATTATCTGTGCTCTCAACACAAAGGCTGAGAAGCTCTCGAATGATAAAAATACATAAGAATTTGGAGTGAGATGAATAAGAAGAGGAAGAGAGAAAAATGAAGTTTGAGTCCTAAACACCTTTAGAATATTTAGAATTTCGTGTCAAGTCAAGAAGAAAAGACAAAAGAATCGAATAAGAATCCCTACAATATTTTGAGAATTTAGTTATTAGCGGGAAAGTCCAATCACATTAGATGTTTTGTGGACCATTTAGGAGACTCCAAGTTCTTGAGCTATGGGAACACATTAGGAAATCTGAAAATTCTGCCACGCAGGCAATCTCACGTGGCACAGAGACTGCCATGTCAGATAATAATAATTAATTAATTAATTTAATTAATTCTTAAATATTAAAACAAATTGAAAAAATAATATTAGTTTTTCAATTTTTTTATACTTTCTAAGATTTTTTATTTTTTATTTTTATTTTTATTTTTTTTAATTCAAAATTTTAGACCAGCAGTCGCTGGTTCCTTGTGCAGGGAACAATTTTGGGGAACAACCCCGAATTAGTCTTCTATGGGGCTGAAAAAACATCTAATGAGCTTTGTTTTAAGCATGCACTTGCTTCCAAACCCATTTAGCCAAGAATTTAGTGTTAGATTTTATTAGATTTTATTCTCAGAAGATAGATACAAAAAAAAAACATCCAAAAGAGATAGAAAAGAAAAGAAAAGAGAGTGAGAAATTTAGTAGGAAAATTGTACAACTTTCAAACATTATCAAACTTACCAACAAAACTTGGAACAACAATCAAATGGAGGTCAAGCGCGCAATTAACAAGGTGGCGGCAATCTATGAGGTGAGTAACTAAATCACTATAAACCACACCATTTTATCATTAGTGTTAGATTAGAAATGAAACGTTTGAATTTACAAATTCCATTGGAAACTAAACTTAGATGTCATTGAGATAATCAAATCCCACAACAAATTAGATTCTAAATTCACAATTATCAATTTTGAAGGTTTTACTTGGGCCGTTAAAGGAATTACTAATTATTTACCATTAGATCAAAAATAAAAGTAAAAGAGATAAAAATAAAAACAAAAGAAGAAAAAATCTTTTAGGAATCTTTTAGGAATCTTTTAGTCGTGGTAAAAGTAGTAGATTTTCACGCTCTAGACTTAGATTAAAACATTGAGGATAAATCAAGTAGCTTTCACCAAAGAATTTTTAACCTCTTTAGAAAAATCCCAATTAGTAAGAAATCTAGAATTAAGCCATTTAGGTAGAGATTTACACTGAACAAGTGAAAATTAGAAGGAATTCGATTAAGGTTGACCCATTAAAACTTGAATGAACCATGAAAATTAGCATTGAACAACATTAAAAGGCATTTTAATTCTTAACACATCAATACCTAGTATTAGTCAAAGCTTTGGAACAAAGTCAGACTATAGTAAAAAGAGAAAAAATTGAATTGGACTCCAAATTATTTTAGTTGACATCATTAGCTTTCTAGAAAGTATTCACACTTTAAAATCAGATTAAAACTCTAGGATTTATAAGCGGATGAAGTATTGGCTTTGAATTGGATGAAAGTGAGAATTCTCAACCCAAATCGAATTAGTAAAGGAAACCAAGATAAAGGTAAAATTTAGAAAATTGAAACCACCAAGATTAATTGGAATCCATTTACGCACTAGTAGAAATTCGTGGATGAAGTTGTAACACCAAATAGCGGTAAACTTCATCCATTGATAACTTTTGCATACTATAGTCAAATTCCACAAGTTTTATCATTTTGGAAAGGGAATAATAAGCCCTAGAACCTGAACCCATTTTCCTTTAAAATTTAGACACCTTGATTATTCTTAAATTTAAGGCTACCAACCAATGTAAGCCATTCAGGTTAAATGTCGTGAGAATTAATAAGTCATTACGATTAGAGGATAGATACTTAGGAATTTGATTAACAAAGTTCCATTGCTTGGAAGGCGTGATTGGACTAAATAATGTTAAACACCCATAGTATCAAGATTATCTAAAAATCCAGTTGTGTTCGTTTAATTCCAAGGGTGGGAATCAAGCGCCCACACTAGGGTTTCTTCTTTTTAAAAGTATATACGTTAAACATATTTTTCATATTTTTGTGAATTATTTTTCTAGTTTTCTAGTAAGCCTGAAAAACCATGAGTATTGTGGCAAAAGTGTACACGAAACGGCAAGTGTTTCTTGCAATGACCCACAACTTGCCCATGCCTGAGTTATCTTCTCCGTCCGATGAGGTGTCGGAATGGAAAGAAGACATGGGAGATGAGGCCTTGCAAGCAACGTTCAGTTTTGCTTCCAATCATGCATCTTCAGGTTTGCGATTGGACCATTGCCTTTCATTTGTGGAGCATCAAAGTAAAGTTTGATATTGCTAGCTTGTATTAGGCCTACTTGATGGTGAAGAAAGAGTGACTGGGAATGAACCACATGCACTTGACCTCGGCTATAGACAATATCAAGATGGTAAATTCTATTATATTTGTCTAGGGCTTTAGCAACCACTTCATAATGCACTATATTTTAATATGGATTTCTAATATACAGTACAATTTCTTAGATGCTTGCAGACGCAGAAATATCCACATGCAAGGTTTTAGTTTATATTTTTTGCATTTCAAATCTAATTTATGGAAGGAGTCACTAAACTAATATATTTTATTTTCTTGTCTTCAAGGGCATCCATTACAGCTTGTTGTGGAATGGGTTGTCACATTGTGGCTTTGGAGGAGAACAAGGACATTCTTGATGCCATCCTCAAACCCATGCAAAAGTCCACTCTGGCTATGGTGGCAACATCAACTCCACCTGTAGTTGTAGCTTCATAGGATCCAGATGACATGTCCGTGGTGCCTCTTAAATTTGCTGGGAAGGGAAAATTCAGTTAGTAAGTTGGCACTTTTTAAATTCTTTCTTTGCATGGTGACTTCTACGTTCCAGAAATCTTACATAGTGCCATTTTGTTTGCAGTCATTGAGGATTGATGACAACAAATACAATCATGAAAAAACAAAGTCTTTTCTTTAGTTTAGACAAGACTTATGAGCTGCCAATTTATGCAAAGCAGATTGCAATAGCCTATGCGGATTTTGGTTGCTCCAAACCAAAACGCCATAAAGACAATTACGCTTTAAATGTCTTGCAGTTTACAGGTGGATTTGCATCCGAGGGTAGAGAATCTTCAAACTTGTCTAAGATTTCCGAATCCGTGACGAAGTCCACAACCACTTACATTCATGAGATTGATATATCTCTTGAGTCAAACTATTGTGTGTTGGTTTCTATTATGAATGATTTGTATGTTTAATGGCTATATCTTGGACATGTATTATTCTAACTTGCGTTTTCTTTTACATTAAGAATTTCTTTTGTTTGGACTACATTTGTTGTTCTAAAATCCTAGAATCAAAAAATGGTACAAGTGCTTGAAATTTTAAAAAAAACTCTATATTCTATGAACATTTTACTTTCTTATATCCATGGTTATAGGTCCCTCACTCATTTTTTCTTGAATTTTTTTTCCCACTCACAAGCTCACAGGCTTGCATGCTAGCAATCTTGCCTCAAAAAAATGATGCAAGTCAAAGCACTCAACTTGACAAGTGCCCCTCATGACACCCACACCAAATGTTGCCCCATCAGTTTGGAGTGGCAAAAGCACCCACCGAATCTTTCAACATTCCAATAATATTTTGTTCGGTACTCCTTATTCATACAAGACGAGCACTCCGTGCATCTATGGTCATAGACACCTAGGACAATTGACAATTTCAGACTGTGAGACCATCTTAAATGTTAGAAGTGCCAAAGTCGCAAAATTTCATGCCATTTTAATGAAATCTAGCATTACAATAGTTACAACAGTTGGCAAAGGAACACACCTTCAAACCGCCCCGGTGGTCCTCTCTGTGCAAGTGGCACATGGAATGTCAAAATGGCACACAAAATATGTCAAAGTGACACATAGAATACCGTCATTTTAATGAAATTCCGCATAAATGTGATGGTTTCAATATTGTATTTAGTTTTTGACTAAGGATATGAATTCTTTAAAATCTTGTTTTACAATAAAGAATTTTTTATACAAAGGGTGTCACATAAAGGGGGTTAGAATGTATGTCTAGTCAAATTCAATTATATTATTTGTATAAAATAAGTACACCTAATGGTGACCATTTTTGTGGAACCAATATATAGAAACTCAATTGATTTAATTGTACAACTTCTATTCATGAGAGCTTTAGGTTGATTTTGGATACACCTCTTTTTAGCCTTTGAAAATTCACAATTTGTTCATAATTATAATGTTAAAAAATTCATACTAAGAGAATTTAAAATCTATTACACTTACTCTTGGTTTCTTACAAATTCAACAAAAGTACACCACGTGCAACAATCCTGGGGTATTTTAACCCCTACAAGACCAACATGCATTTTTTTGCTACATGGCAAGTTTAAGCAGGCACATGTGATTGGAGATTTCCATATTTTTGGCCCAAATTCTAATAGAAGGTGGGGATGAGGAATATCTTTCATATGCACTAAATTTCATGAAATTTAGAAATACAAGTCAAAAGTTATGGCCTAATATGTTACTATTTTTCGTAACCTTGCAATCCGGGCAAATTAGAAAAAATCACTTTTTTCAAAGCAAAAATTTAAAATTGGTTTTTTAGAGTTATATATATGTGGAAGGCTTTGAATCATTCCATTTTGGTCAATGAGTCAAAAGTTATGAGGATTTATTGTTTGTGGGCAATTATGGATTCTCTATTCTAAAATAAACTTTAAAGTCCATTATCTTACTCAATTTTCAATATTTTTGGGAAAAAAAATCATAGGATCTACATTTTTTTATTACAACCTTGCAACCATTGGGATTGTCATTTTTCAATTCCATAATTAAATTCTTAGCAATTTAGTATTTTAAAACATTCTCTACTACTATCTACTTACTAATACATACATATATAAATAAGGAAAAAAGCAAATTGAAAGTAAAGTGAAAACAAATTGTGTTTGAAACGAAGTACAAATAAAAGATAAATGCAATTATTGTCTTCATTTACACACATCCATTGTGACATGTTTTTTAACAATGTGTGATCGAATTTCAACATACACAATTCACGTGTATAAGGTAGTTTGCTCAAAAAGCCATAAAAGCATTCACAACACAAAGTTACATTTTGCTTTCTTCAATCTTGTATTCAAGAGTCAAGATGTATATTTGAGTGACCACTAGTGTGTCTTGTGCCTTTGCTACATCCAAAATAGAAGTGAAAGTTTCATTTATATTTTTTTTATTTGTAATACAACCTTTGAAATTTAGCATCACACATCAAAGGTTCAAACGCTATGAAATTGGCACACATAGAAGTTTTAATGCACAAAAAAGTGTCAAGGCCGTTGTTTCATGTATCATGGTGTTTGGACCCAAATGCAAAAGTTGTGAATTTTTCAAAATTAAAGGCCATTCAATTCTATTTTCAGATTCATAAAAAACTTTGAAATTCAATAACTTTCACACCACATGTCCAAAGACCTCAAATGAAGTATGTACCCCCTCTTTGCAAAGATCTTTCCAGTGATACCAAGAGCGTTGCTAGACGCCTTGTGGTTTGTCAAACAAAATAAAACAAACAACCTACCTTAATGTATTGATAGTGATTAAACTTCAAAAATTTGTAACTAATTCCCCAAAGGTCCTAGAAATATGAAACAACTTGGGCGACACAAGGCAATTCTTGCATCTTGTTTTGTACTCCTTCCTCCACATTTGATCAGGCCCCATTTGATGCAAACATTTGAGGAGCCTCAATTGGCCGCCATGGGTCCATGAGATTGCACATTAAACTTGCGCAAGTCAAAGATAAGGTAGGAGGTCCTAAAATGGAGCACATTCTAAAACCAATCAAGCTCTGCACATACATTTTTTCACTCTCCAATGTACAAGGAGTCTACATTTGAAGAGAGGGTTGGTTTTCGAGCCCATTGAAATGCACTTTTCTACAACTTCAAAAATTCATAATTAATTCCACAAAGCTCCAAAAGAATATAAAACGACTTGGGTTAGATACCAATTCCACTTGTCTTTTGAGGAAAATCTACTGAAAGCAGTTTCACCTTGACAAAATTGAGCTTCAGCCCTTAGATGGACGCTTTATGGACCTCCTACCTACCTTACGTATTTTATATATGTCATGTGCCTAGTTTTGGGCTTTTGGCAGTCAATATATGTCATGAACATATCATCAACGCTAAGTGAATACAAATCGCATAATTAAGCGGACAAAGAATCAGGACTTCAACCAAACCCTACTGTGGGAGCGAGTTACAGAGATGGACCCCCGTCTTAACTTTTAAAGAACACACCTATAATCACCGCTGGAAAGGCGGGGTGCAATATATAGTGCTTGAACGAGGGGAAAAAATAGTGTTATTACACATGTTTAGCTTTGGATAAAATTGTACAAACCAATACTGGATGCTACCCATTCCAAAAAAAAGCAAGAAGGGCAACATGGCACAAAACACTTTCATGTGAAAATCTTTACTATCTAACTTCATAGAATTAGGGCTAGCTAAAAATATGGAAGCAATTAAAGACACTAAATTTGACTTCCCATGATGATTGACATATGTGTGGTCACTTTCACAAAAAGAACGGATGAAAATTGATGAGTATCCACTCACCAGATGAGTATTTTGTCCGCCTCGTCCTGATGCAAAGGGTTAAACTTATTACAATAGAACCTCCTTAACTCATGCAATGAGATTGGGACCCGGTTTGACATATTAGATAAGAGAGGTTATTGCATTAGGAAGGAGCATGATCATCATATTATGTGGTTCATATTGTAAAGCCAGGACTAGTAATCAATGTTCTCTAACAGAACTTTATTGAGTTAGAGAGGACAGAAATTGTGCGCACTCTGAAACAGCTCAGAAATTAAAAGTATCAGTCAAATGGACACAATTTAGTCAATTCAAAATACGGACGGGAATTAATTCCTAGCCATTGAACCACGGAGGACCAAAGATAGCTAGAATTCCATCGACAAAGAGAGTCAAGTCAGAGTAAGAAAGAGCTACATCTCCGCATACACACGGTCTGCTGTCTTAATTTGCTCAACATCCACAACTGTTGACTTCCGTAACCAGCTCTCATTGTGTGCGTCGGCCTGGTCGAACCTATTTCATCCACGAGCAGGATAATTTGATTGTAATCATACAATATTCATCCATAAAGGCTACAATTACAAGACTTTTCATCCACGGACAGAGCTGGTTACGTCGTGTAACTTTCTCGCCGCCTCCCGGCGGTTTGAAGGTTACCTAGTCCTTAGACTGACTTGGCTTAGGTACCTTAATGAGATGCTTGCATTCCTCTCTCTAGCTTCTGTCTATTCACAATACAACTCTCTCAAATATTAAGATGGCTTGGCACATGTTTAATTGTTCTTTTGCATCTCTGGAAGTAGTATCCATAGGCAGACCATAGCAATTAGAATGCAGGTACGGTRCTAATTAATTCATCAAGCAAAATTTTGCAGTACTCGATTAGACCAGTTGTCATATTTGTTTTAGGGTAGTAGATAATGAGAGTGTTGTTTACAACACCATGAGCATGCTCGTCTTCATTATGTTTGTAAACAGTGATTTCTACTTTCATTATGACTCAATTTGTTTCCATATTAATGACTTTTCTGTTTTACTTTTGCTTTGCACGCACAGCCCCCTCCGGAAAAAAAACGTGGATGTCTCTCGCTTGCAGTACAATCGTCGATCGATGGTTGTGTCCATGACCGTGAAGCCCTACTAAACTATGGCGTATAAGCATTGATTGAAGAACGATGTGCAAAAGTTCACAAAAGATTAACTAAGGCGTTGAATGGTTACTATTGCCCAAGGAACAAGCCAATCTGCTGCGAGTACCGGCCACTGCACAGACGAACTAGGACGAATGGAGTGAAACGTACTTTAGCACTCAGGCATTAGTATACTCACCGGGATTTCGCAAGTCCTGCGCAATTGCAGCGACTGATCTAAACCGTCAGTGGATTCACAATATGGAAGGATGTTAATGACCCCATGATATTCATTCTACAGTAATGCTAATTGACCATCATCTCCTGTGCACGTGTGCTAGTGTAGAACTTGTACGTATTACGTAACTGAAGCCATCGAAAGGACACTGTCTGCATCGAGCAATTCACGGCGCTTTGGCCCCGCSTCATCTCGGCTTCGTCGCTGTCCGGAAAAAGGTTTACCCGCGYGCCCTTCGAAACCTGTCATCATCGCATGCTTTGCAGTTGGTCTAAGCTATCATCCATGGTCTCAGATTGCTCCTCCGTCGGCTGAGATTGAGAGATTTCCAGGGGAGAGTCGGAGTGTATTGATGACAAGTTCAATTCGAAGGAAGACTAGGAAGGAAATTGGGGACCTTGCATTGCAGATGCAAGTATTGGGGTGTTTCAGTCTGCTCGTTTCGAGGAGCAGAATTCCAGGACTTGCCACGAGTGCAACAGTTGCTTGATTAAATCGGCTAAAGAGAAGATTGCGTGTCGTGGCCTCCCGCCTGGGCTTACTTGTCCAGCCTTCATGCCAAGTTCAAAGAAGAAAAATATTTCTTCTTTAAATATTCATGAACTTAACGTGTCTCAGATCCTTGCAATTCAAGATTGCTTGATGAATGACTGAGGAAGATGCTTGAATGATGAGTTCTTCGTGACTATAGGCTCCTGTTACAAACAAGCTCTATAAGGAAACTTGCTGACTCCACAACCTTGTAGGTGTAGTTGCCACCCAGGTACAAGCTGGCCTGGAATAACAACAATCATTGCATTCAAGCCCAGAAAACGAATCAACAATCAGATGTGTGAGAAGCAATAATGGCTTCCTACGACCAAGACGTGCAATAGATGTACATAGCCATGTGGGGTTGAGGATTCCCTGCGAATGAGCTTGTCACAAAAAACCCAAAAGTCCAGGTTCCAGCCAGGTTTCGAAACGCCTTGAGAGCATAGCAAATGAATCTTTGTTCTTGTTTACTTCTCTGCTCTCTTTTGGAAAGATTCAGCAATGCCCWCGGGCTTTTTGATCAACAGGTTGCAGAGCTCCCTCTGGGCTTCTCAACAAGCTCAGATTCAGTTCGGTCTTCTTAATCTTCTCCCCTTGAAGTACTTTCAATTGGTGGTTTTTTTAAATGAATGGAGGATGACAAGCTTGGGGATTACGAAGAGTAATTAAATCGAAGAGACGTGTGAGGAGGAGAAAGCTCGTGCAACAAACATTCCTGAGAGGGGGGAACGAGATACTTGTGCTTACGTAGACAACGGAGAAGATGGCAACTCCGTAGATTCGAGCCCTCTCAGCAGATGGGAGTGCCGTGAAGAGCAGCTTGGCAAGTCTTTGTCGGCAAAGCCGCCGGGATGAGGCTGGGCCCAGACCACTTAAATTGATACGTAACGTCACGCGTCGTACGTCAGGAAGGCTGATGTGAAAAGGAAACGCTGGATTGACAGTCTCGTGAAGAGCGTGCATATCACCTATTCGTACGAATCTCACCTCTTGCATACGATCACATCAAACTTTCTGTACGTCATCAAATGCAATAATTAAAAGCAATAGGCAACTCGAGCTAGTTATTCCCTAAGCATGCCCTGGTTGACATACCTGCTGTTTCCCCTGTTTAAAAACCCAACTGACTTCTTCATGTTCTTCCATCAACTCCGAAGGCCCTAYGAAAATATTTTACGAGTGTAAATCGAGGGATTGTCCAGTGTCTAGAGTCCTGATTGCTGAGAGGGAGTTTGTGAGAGGCTCGTGCTAGAAGGCGACGCAACAAAATTCATGGCGATATATGCTCTTGGAGGATCGTGGGGCAATGCCTCGGAGTCATGGTGGTCTGTGSTGATGGTGGTGACGACGCTTGCGGCTCTTGCGGCGTTTGTGATGAACCTCCGAAGTGAAAGAGCGAAGTTGCCGCCAGGGCCTAGACCGCTGCCAGTGATTGGAAATTTGCACCAGCTGGACGAGCTTCCWCATCAAACTCTCTGGCACATGGCGCGGAAATTCGGACCCATCATGTACCTGCGCATGGGTGCAATCCCCWTGGTGATTGCTTCCACGGCCGATGCGGCCCAGGAGTTTTTGAAGGTGCATGACAAATCGTGGGCGGGTCGCCCGCAGACGAGCACAGCGGCGAAAGTGTTCTCCAACAACTTCCGGAACATTGGGCTCGCGCCCACCGGCCCGCATTGGCGTCACATGCGGAAGATCTGCGTGCTGGAGCTTTTCACGCCGAAGCGGATGGAGTCATTTCGGACGCCCCGAGGCGAGGAGTTTGGTCTGATGGTGAAGTCAATTTACGAAGACTCCGTGGAAGGAAAGAATGTGCTGCTGTCGGCGAAGCTGGCTCACCTTTTTACCAACAACATCACGCGCATGCTGCTTGGAAAAAGGTGAGCGAGTGTTTTGGAATCATTCTCTCAAACAGGCATTCTCAACATTTATTCAAGTCTTTTTACAAACGTGTCTTTGGGAATCATTCTGTTTCATTGGAATCATTCTCTCGGGAAGCCTCTGAATTCATTYAATTCTTGTTGTATACATTTCTTTGGGGAATCATTCTCTCGGGCACTCACGGAACCCGTCCATTTCCTTTTATGAACATAGTTACATGTTTGTGGGAACCATCCTCTTGAGCATCCTCCAAAGGCATTCAATTCGTCTTACATCCATGTCTTTCTGTGCAATCCATTACTTGTGCACCAACTGGTAGAAACTTTCTGTGCCGTTCATTGATAAGTAATTTGCGAGCACTGTGACTTGATGTTTCTGGGGATAGATTCGTTGGGACGGATCAAGCTGGTCAGGTGGCGGCTCACCGCCTCAAGAAGCTCGTCTTCGAGATTTTCACCCTCATCAGCACCACGAACGTGAGCGATTGCTTCCCTTGGTTGAAATGGACCACCCATCTCACCGGTTACGTCCGCCACTTGCACGAAGTGAAAAAGGACATGGACACCCTAATTCAGGAGTTTCTCGACGTGAAGAAGAACGGGACCCCGATGGACGCCTCCCGCAAGGAAGATTTAGTGGACGTCCTCCTCGCGCAGCCTTCCGAGAGCGGAGACGGCCGGCTCGACGATAACTGCGTCAAGGGCTTCATCCAGGACTTGTTCCTGGGCAGCTCCGACTCTTCCACCAACACGACGGAATGGGCGATCTCCTCGCTTTTACGACACCCCCACGTCCTTCGCAAGCTCCAAGCCGAGCTAGACTCTGTCGTCGGCACCACGCGGGTCGTCACGGAAGCCGACATCCCCAATATGCCATACCTCCAGGCCGTCGTGAAGGAATCCTTCCGACTCTACCCGCCCGCGCCACTCAACATCCCCCATGAATCCACGGAGCCGACCTCCGTTTGGGGATACGATATTCCCGCGAAGACCACGCTCTTGGTCAATTTTTATGCTATTCATCGTGACCCCAGCGTGTGGGAGCGGCCGCTGGAGTTTGATCCTGAACGATTTGTRTCCCGCCCGGAGTTCGACATGAGAGGGAACCACTTCGGGTTCATTCCTTTTGGAGCGGGACGCAGGCATTGTCCTGGGATGTCGTTGGGTCTTGTATTTGTGCAGATGGGGGTTGCGCGACTAGTGCAGGCCTTTGATTTGGGGTTGCCGGACGGGATGGTGGCTGAGGAGCTGGATATGTCGGAGTTGTTTGGGCTTTCTATGCCACGGAAGGTGCCGCTGGTGGTGACGGCTAAGGCGCGACTCTCTGAGCATTTGTACTGAAGCGGAGCCGCCATAGCTTGGACGTCACTTACTGGAGAATGACCCCACAAGCTGACTCTACAGGAGCAACTGCTTGGGTGAGCCGGGCAAAGTGAGCTCATGGATGGACTGGTTGGTAGAATGCACCCCACAGATTTCTATCCAAAGCTTGGAATTTGTTTTTAACTCCTTTTCTAAATTGAGACTATTAAATTGATGACACATATTCCAAAATAGTGATCAAGAAAGTAGTTCTTGAATTGTTGGAATTAAAAGATTCTATGTATTGATAATGGGTTCAGGTCAACTTTTGGCTTTCAAAACTCATAGTAATTAAATGGTTGAGTATGGGTGGTTCTGCCATAAGAATAGTTCTCTGACATCCCCACGATAGAAGTGGCCCCCTTGTAGAATTAGTCCCCTTTGTTTATTCTACCCCTCTAATATCCCCTTAAAAAGGTCTAAATTGGCAGGGATTGCTCTTGAAGCTTTCGGTACAGATTCTCCAATTACAAGCTTGCAGGGATTGCTCTTGAAGCTTTTGGTATAGATTCTCCAATTACAAGCTTGGATTTTGATCCAAAGATGTTATAATGGTGAATTAAACAAAAATTTCCATTTTACTTCCTACAAAAATTTATTGAAATTGCTTTAAAGGAATTTACCTTCCTCCAAAAGGCAATCAGCTCTTAAAAGCTCGCTTTAGGAGTTGACTACCATAACCCCGCTAAGCGACCTTGATCTCCATAATATAGACAATTGACAGAATGAGTGTAATTAAGTCCGTCACGTTGTACTCATTGGGAACTAACACCCCCATTGTAATAGTATTGATGTTGTACTGTTTCAATGGTCTCACAGTCCAACTTTGAAAATGTATTGTTGTAATACAACATCGGTACTACAACAAATTAATGTAGTTTCAGTGGAAACAATGCCTCCCACCAAAACTATAATGTTGCAGTACTGATGTTGTACTACAACAATACATTTTCAAAGTTGGACTGTGAACCCATTAAAACAGTATTCTTTCAATGGGGGGTACTTTCACGATGAGTACTCATACTAGAGAACCGATGGTTTTCATCCAATTTTTTTGCCGTGGTTTGCATCAGGAAAGAAAGTACCCCCCAATTGAAACAATACTGTTTTAATGGGTTCACAGTCCAACTTTGAAAATGTACTGTTGTAATACAACATTAATACTAATGTAATGGTTTTTCCAAGGGAGGCATTCTATTTGTATATATTAGTACTGATGTTGTACTACAACTGTACATTTTCAAAGTTGGACTGTGAGCCCATTGAAACAGTACAACATTAGTACTAATGTAATGGGGTGTTAGTTCCCGATGAGTGGTGGACGCGCTGAGACTGTCGATGGAGAACTGAACAAGTTCAGAAAAGATTCTTCATAATTCGCTTAAGGCAGAAATGAGGAAGCTAGTCACAGCCACAAATTGAAGTCTGACGATTGCAAACTCTCAAACGCATGGAGGCAGCCTACACGTCGAATTGAAAATAGTGGTGCCAAAACTTGGCAGTCACTTTGCAATTGAAGATCTATGCACGGTCTCTGCACAATTTTCTCATAGGATTTGAAGGCACTCTCAAATGATCGCGGAACCATCCTCTTAGGTATCCTCCACATTCTTTCAATCTTTTTACATTCAATTATTTTTCTGTGCAATCCATTACTCATGCACCAACTGGGAGATGTGCATATTGTAAGGTTGATGAAATGCAAATTAACTTTTAACCCCTAGAGGACCGGGGTGTTTGACCATATCTCTTGTTTTCTAGACTAGCTCATGTAACAAGCATAATTTCTCATTTGTGTGGAATAATTTTGATGATTGCTACTGTTGAAATGAAAGTAGACTTGTGTATATTTCTTTTGAAAAAAAGATCAACAAAATTGTACTATTTTTGAGAAAATGCCATCGTTGAAAAGATTGATGAAAGATGTTCACTTATGCTGTACTTTGTACATATGCTGAAATGAGAATGTTGAATTCGGAATGCTTAAAAGTGCTCCAAAAACTCTGAATTTTTTTCTTCAGGTACATATCATCATTATATTAATGTCTAATTTTTTTCAATTCATTTTGAGGTGTAGAAAAAAAGATATGAGGACGCAAAGTGACAACCCACAATGTCTTTTCAATTCTCAAAAAAATCACCAAAAAGCACACACTTGATCATTTCTCAATCGGATTGCACCAATAGATTCAACATAAAAAAATCATTGAGGGTCTCTTAGTTGTTCATGAGCTGTTCGTGAGGTTAACATATCATATTTGTTACAAATGTAGTTGCAAAAGCCACGTGGTGGCCTTTCGGTCCTTTAGGGGTTAACCCCTAAGCGCTCAAACGATCATTTTTTGGTCGCTGCCCGACTTCGGGCAGAATTTTCAATCAGAAAAAAACTTTTTTTTGAATTTTTTTTTTTTTTCTTGAAAATATTGGGTTGTCTTTTAGTATTTATTATCAAAACTAAGATCACTTTGGTCATAAAAAAATCATAAGAGAAATAGCACAATGTGTTTAGAATTTTCTAGTGTTGAAAAACTTACTATTTGAGGAAAGAATTGATATTTTTATGACCAAATCTTATGCATTTTTTCACAAACCAATAGAAACCACAATTTTGACCAATCAAAAAAAATTCAAGGGTTAAGGATAGAAATTGTATTTTTGGTGAATTTTTGAAGTTATATCTACAAAATTCATTTGAAGAGAATCTGAAAACAATTTTATAATTTTGACTGTACGGATATCTTCTAATTTTTTTGCTTCACATAAACTTCTTGGATGCAAACTTCAAAAAATTTATAGAATTTATATTTTATAACACATTTGTGTTTTGTCCAAACCCCTCGGGCTTTGAGGGGTTAAACAACGTTGAGGCCATTTTTAGATTGGTGAATAAGAGCATCTTCCTGTATAGGACAAAAGTGCAACTATTCATCCTTGGAATTTTGTGTGAAAACGGAGGATCTTCTATAGTACTTTGACTTCCAATGCTTACTTTTGAAATTTTTTAAACCAATGATTCTCACAATATCAGAATTCAAGATTTCCATGATGACCCGCCTGGAATTCAAGGGTTAGAATACAATCATAAGTTCATGTGCAAAAACACAAAGTTAATGTGCAACATACTTGTGCCTCGGTCCTTTCAATATTGAAAAACTCTTGAGATTCTTGTGGTGGAACTCAATATCTTTTATACAATGAAACACCTAAAACCATTAAGGTAAACAATCCAACTTAGATGGAGGCACCTTTTTTTTTAAAGTTTTTTTTATAGTATTAAAAATCAAAAATCATGAATTTTAAAATGAAAATTACATTTTTTGGTGATGGTATGTAATTTCTATGAATTTCCAAAAAAAGAAGCTCTTTAGACCACTGAAACCGTCATGTAGTTGGGTCTAAAACCAAAATCTCAAAATACATGCAGTCAACTAAATAATTACACTTTAAAGTAAAGGGATAGTTTAATGACACGTTTGAAGGACATTTTAATGGTAGTCTAGGGCACTTCAAGGGAAGTCTATTGTGCATGAATGGTTTCATATTTATCTTGTGATGGTCCAATGTTCCATGGRCGCCAAAGCCCAATGTACTAAGACCCAAATCAAATAAACTCTCCAAGTATCCCAATTGCTTAGGGCCAACTTTCATGTAGACAAATGAAGGTTGGTAAAGCCCACAAATCACCAATAAAGCCCACTGATCAAGGGTGAAATGGGAATTCCAAAAAACTAGACTTCCATCCCATCGTTGAATGATGGGCTTCAACTTGGCCTTCGCATGTCCATATGGAAGCTAGCCCTTCTAGTGGTTGGAGTTATCTTTCTTCCATGGATACATTCAAAACCTTGGAAACTACTTCACAATTAATTCATCCCCTAGCAATTTGGGGGAAATATCCAACAAGCTATTCAAGTGTGAGCTTTGATGCTATTTGAACTATAAATTACAACTATTGTTCGAGAGGCATCATTAAAATATTATTTTTTGTTTCACTTTAAAATACATATTTACAATTTTGGATATCTAGATTATCCCCTTGTCTTTATGGAGCCTTAGCTTAGTTGCCATGTCTACCAATGACATTTTTCACTCTTAGTATACAATAGCTTGAATCAACTACATAATAGTTGTAAAATATGATCTAATCATTTGAAAGGAACTCTTACTTGTTAATGACAAAACAACGCTTATGTAGAGTTGTAGACATGGTTGCTTGGGTTTCCACTTAACTCATAAGGACAAAAAAAAATTGAGCAGGTAAGAGATTGAAGGAAATAGAACATTGTTAATATTTTTTAATTTTGGACTTCTACACCATATAAAATTGACTATTTTCTTAAGCTCCTTTGGACGATACTTAGCTACAAGTCTATTAGAAGACCCTCTTTTCCAAATTTCAACTAAAAATATGTTTTGGGGAGTACTGGATAGTTCTAAAGTCAAAACCTCCCTCCCAAATTGGCAAGTGTGACTTAAAATTGCATACTATTTTTGGACAACAAAAGACTTTGGTGGGTTGCCAAAAAAAATAAGCAAAGTGTATAATAGTCATGAGTATCTTGCCTACAAATCTTGAGTCATTTGAAGCAAGAACGCAAAAGTTATGGACAAAACACAAATCAACATGTAGGGTGTGACTATGACACAAAATAGAATAGGTGTTTCTTGCAATCACCCACATTGAATATAAAATATTGAAAAATTTAGTGCAAAAAATTTAAGTTAAAAAGGTTTAAAGCCTCAAAATTTATGTACAAAAAAACCTTGCTTTCTTCACTTTAGATGAGTATATCTTACGATCTACATGGTCAAAGTTTATGAAATTATTATCTTCCACACATTCTCATATTAATCTAGTGCAAGATCCTATAGTAAAAATTTAAAAAAAAATTGTTTTTTGCTCTTCACACTAGAAATTGCAATTTTGATTTTTGACAGATTTTACATGAAAATAAGGCCTTGTGGGACTTCAAGAGTTGAAAAAAATTATTCTATGTTTGGTTGTATTATATATATGTTTAACATGTTCATGTGAAAGTTTACAAAATAATATTTCTATCATGATGGATATTAATGAACAATATCAAGTTATCAACAAATCAGTGCAAAAAATGAAGAAGGCATATCTTGAAAAATAAGCATTGATAAATTTTCTTAGGGAAAGCACTATTGTGCAATTTATTAAATCCCCATGTTTGCAAATGAATATTAAATGGGGACTATCATTTTTGAGATGGGGTGTGATATGATTTTCCAAAAGATCCGAATATCCGATTAATAAAAGGATTCAGGTTCACTTAACAAAAATTGCACTAATTGAAACTTTTGGTACTGTGAATTATTACATTTTGAAGGGGGGACCAAAATCAATTTACCTATGAAACCAAATGAAAACTGCATTGCACCTAAGTATGGAAACAAGATTTAGGGTGTATTGTACCATCTTTGTGTGCCATCTTTTGAGTGGATAGTAAGGCAGAGGTTCTGCATCAACTATCCATTCAAAAGAATTTTAAATTTAAGAAATAATTTATAAATTTAACCGTTCCCCATAAAAAAAATTCATTTTAAAATTTCATACCAACCGACCCAAAATTAATTCAAATTTTGAAATGCTGGAATGGAATTTCCAGACCTTCCTCCTTCCTCTTATCATTTTGAGAAACCAATGTATTGACAAATGATATGGGACAATTCCCATAGTATTCATAATCATATACGTTTAATATATGTATCCATATCTATATCCAATATTTGTAATCTATATTTCAGTATTTCAGTATTTGTATTTGTATTCGGACAACCTAGATTAAATCTCAAAAGATTGACAGCTTGTGATTTTTTGTGAAATTGATGGTGATAAGCAAGGTAAGTATTTTTCTTGAAAACAATCAACGGCCAAGGAGAGAAGGAAGGGAGGTCAACTAATACAAAACAGGGTGGATGCCATCTTTTCAAATGATACAAAGGATAGTACCACACCTAGACACTTTCTTTTCTTTATACAAGGGTTCACATAACAAGGAATATAGTGGGATTATTGTGGATTCCTTCCTTTAAGTATTGTCTTCTAGGGAGTAGACATTGGATATCAAATCTCTATAAAAAATTTGAGGTTTTCTTTTTTTGCAAAAAAACTTGCCTTGTCAATTTGTACAGTCAAAATTACAGAATTTTTACCACATAACCTCGTACTAATTAAGTATTTATAAGATCCTATACTATAGTTATATCCGTAAAGTACACATTTTCATCCTTTTGCATCAATATATGGAAGAAATGATAGTTTTGAGTAGTTTGTGAGTTTAAAAATGTTACGGGTTAATCAAATCGGGAGAATGAGGACTTACTACTATATTTTATCATGGATGATAAAATAACTTTGACTTCCCTTATTTATCATGGATGATAAAATAACTTTGACTTCCCTTATTTATCATGGATGATAAAATANTTATCATGGATGATAAAATAACTTTGACTTCCCTTATTTATCATGGATGATAAAATAACTTTGACTTCCCTTATTTATCATGGATGATAAAATAATTTTGACTTCCCTTATTTATCATGGGTGATAAAATTTAAAATTTTTTAATTCATATTTTAAATTGAAAAAAACAAATTGGCAAGAGAAGTGGCAAAATACAATGTCAATGATTCCAAAATAGAGGGGGAGAGGTTACTATTGCTCTCTCAATGAGTTCGGAAAATAAACCAAAAAAAACTACCCTACCCTATTTTAGACAACTACATTCTTGGTCCACCAGATCAAGCAAGAGTCAATAGCATACTTGATGCAAAGAAGCTTACAAAATAATATATGAAAGAGCTTAGAAAGTAGCCATTTCCATATCAATACCCCAATAAAGTGAGTACATCCAAAAGCGTAGCTAACTTTAAAGCTTCATCTATAGTTTGTGTACATTCCCAAAATCAATCATGTACATAGACTATAGATAGCACTTTCAAAACAAAATTTGACCCTTAACCCCTAAAGGACCAAACTGCGTATTTTGGCAACATAGCAATTTGGGGCAGCTCACTACGAATAGAGTTTTTATTATTTTTCTTTGAAATTTTTACACAACATGTGTCTGAGGAGTAGCTTTAAGGCCCAACAATTTTCATAACATTTGACTACAATGTTAAAAAGTTATTGCATGATATGTGATTTTCAGTGGTCGGCGGGCAATCCGGGCACCCCAAAAAACTTCTTCAAAAATCACTTTTTGAAAAAATAAAACTTTGAAATTGGTTCTTTACAATTATATATAAGTGGAAAGCTTTGAACCATTCCATTTGGATTGGTGTGCTAAAAGTTATGAGGATGTTTAGGTTGTGGGTAAGTATGGAGTCTCTAAAAAACATACCTACCCACAAACTAAAACTCCTCATAACTTTTAGCTCAMCAATCTAAATGGAATGGTTCAAAGCTTTCCACTTATATGTAATTGTAAAGAACCAATTTCAAGTTTTTATTTTTTCAAAAAGTAATTTTTGAAGAAGTTTTTTGGAGTGCCCGGACTGCCCGCCGACCACTTAAAATCACATATCATGCAATAACTTTTTAACAGTGTAGTCAAATGTTATGAAAATTGTTGGGCCTTAAAGCTACTCCTTGGACATATGTTGTGTAAAAATTTCAAAGAAAAATAATGAGAACTCCATCCGTAGTGAGCTGCCCAAAATTGCTATATTGCCAAAAAATGCAGTTTGGTCCTTTAGGGGTAATATATTTTTTATACTATATCCAAATGGCGTGTTCTTTGGTGCATTGGAACCTCCTTTCAGTTGCCTATAAGACAATATGCATAATAGTCACTAGACACAGTACCAATTTGTGGCGCTTTTGGGTGTATCCACTTTATAGCCTTAATCAAATTTGCACCTGCACCACTTTAGATTTTAGAATCTATCCTTTAAATCAGGCTTTTTTTTTTTTTTTTTTTTTTTTTGTTACGTTGAGATCTCCCGGACCGTGCGTCCGCCGGTAGCATGCTTGGTACTTAAAAAACCCATAATCACATGTAAGCATTAGAAAAAATGTTGGGAAAGATTTGTCACATAATTGAGCTTACCCATCCTTCTCATTGTGTACAAACCCAATCAAATAGCCATCATCTTCATCGCATCCGGCCTTCATTCCAGGATTCCGAGGAACGAAAATGGCTTCTCCTCCAAACTTCCCCGGTCCATACACAAACAAGCCTTCACAATCCCCGCCTTCTTCCAAAGACTTTGGRTTTGTAGCTAGTTCTTTGGTGAGATCAAACTTTCCAACTCCCAACATCTTCCCCATGTTATCCATGATTCCTCCGTACATGTACCGAGTTTTCCTACAACAAAGCAGAATTGGCATGGAAAAAATCAATTGCTGCACCAAGTAATACGGCTAAATTTAGACTAGGGTCCAAGACCAAGAAACCCTAGAAATTGAGCAATCCTATTGGTCGTGTGGCTTTTTGAATTCAGTTCTAGATCCTAGTCTAAATCCGCCCTAAGTCGCTTGCAATTGTGTCTAGCCTAGACATGTGAGCTTCCACACTAAATTGTTCAAAACACATGAAAGGGTGCATTAACTATGCTTTAGAAAAAGTAAAAAATTTAAATCATAGAATTCAATCTCTATAAGAGARGAAGAGTAGCTTGAGCGGGCTAAAAGTAGTTACCTCCCAGTATACTCTTCGTTCACCCTTGGAAAGTCTGCCGGTAGAACAGAGAGCTGCTTTTGACTCACCTCACCTGTCTTCATGTTCATCCTAAACTCAAACCTGCAACAAAATAGACAAATGCTTTAATGGAGAATTTGATTAAAATGGCAGTCATTYCACCACTTTGGCACTTTTATAGTTTAAACTRCATGRTCTGAAATYTATACCTRTCCCAGATGGTTTAGTGTTTCAACCATGTGGTCTGAAAATAACATATGGAGTATCGCCATTGAGGAAAATCCGACACATTTAACTAAAAGCTCAAGGATAAGAGATGAACTCACGGATGAGGTTTCGAGTTGTCTGTAGGCGTTACTTCATCCATTGCCGTCTCTAGCTCCATGCGATCAAATCGACAAGAAATTAAGACAATCTCATCACCTTCTTCCCAGGCATTTGCTGATTCACAATTATAATGAAGATGGTCAGTGAATAAACTGTATAAAGCATACGCACAATCATCATTTCACCTAAACCCTAAAAACTATAAACCCTAAACTCATAGAATGTAATGTAGTGTTAGAAACAAGCAAATTATTCATACCAATGTTTCAATGTAGATTGAGAAATAATTTGTGGGTACCAAACTCCCAGAGAACCCTAGGTACTTCATCAAATAAATTGGCCTAAAATTTGTGATGAGCAACACTTACCATTGTGGAATATAAAACACAAGGGAATGGTGAACCAACGAATCTGACTTTCATTGGTSGCGTACCGGGGAAGGACTCCCAGTCGAGCTTCTTTCGTTTCATCGAAATTGAAAAGGAAGCCTCCCTTGGCCATTTTCTGCAATTGGAACCTCCAAAAGGGTGAATATTAAAGTGGCTTGACCATAAATAAAAAATAAAGAAGTGGACGTAAAAAAACATCTCAGTTTGTARCAATGTGCATACTCCCTCCGTCCCAAAATGATTGTCCACTTTGAATGTCATGGTTTTTTTAAGGTTGTTTTGAGTAGATCAAAAAAATGCTTCCTTATTGTTAATTTTTGATGAAGGTTGCACAATAAACACATGAAATGTTTTTCATTGATTTTAGTGATACAAAATTTGGAACCTTTCTTAATAATATTTTTCACACTATGATCAAGAAAATCAGCTCAAAATACCAACAAAATTTCAAGACAATCATTTCAAGATGGAGGGAGCAATACATATTGCTTGACATAGGAAGTGAAGAAAGTATGAGGATATTGATGCACAAGTTTGGAAATGAAAGGTTTGATTTGAGTAAGAGCGGACATACTTCGCCGTCTATCACAAGGGGCAAGTCCATAAATATTGCATAATTCTCCGTAATGGCAAAGTCATGCATCATGACAGCTTGAGGCAGGGTTATCACAACTGGGTCCTTCATAACTCCATCTCTAGATACCACACGGTAATGAATGTGACTTTTCTCGAGTTGGTATCCGAAAGTGAACATCTCACCTACACAAGAGAAATGGAGGATTTCATTAAAACGGAAGTCATTCTGCAACTTTGGCACTTCAACAATTTAGATTGGGCGGTCTACAATCTATACTAGTCCTAGATGGTTAAGAAATGATGTATGGAATATCGCCATTTTAATAGAGTTTGCCATAGAATCATCAACTCAAGCAAGGTCGTCAATCATCTTCAATGATAAATAAATAGGAAAAGGATAAATAAGAGCTAAAAGTTGACCAACCGGTGATAGGATCCAATTTGGGATGAGCAGTGAAGGGATGATCTAATCGGGCACCATAGTCAAAACGGCCAAGGGTCTCAAGGTCGCCATCTTCTAATACTCTTATTGCATCTGCATCATAGGCACGGATAAGGTAAGTTAATTTTACACAAAAAAAAAAAAGAAAAAAAAAAAGACAATCTTTCCACAACTTTGCCACTTTTACAGTTTAGACTGCACAATCTGAAATCTATGTTCGTCCTAGAAGGTTTAGAAATCGTGGTTCGAAATCTATACTTGTCCTAGATGGTTAAAACCCCATGGTTTAAAATCTATACCAGTCCTAGATGGTTTAGATCATAGTTTGAAAATGTCTTGTGGATTGCCAAGTGAGCAAAACAGGAAAGCAGGTGTGTGCAATTATTTTTTCCTTGGGAGCATCGGAAATGTCTTATATAATTACAAAAGAAGAACCTGATTCGAGAAAACTTACAAGGTTTGTCACCCTCGTGCAACGCAAGGAGCTTCTTGTTGTGGTATACGAGAGCTGTATTACCTGCAGGCAATAGATCATATTTAGTGGGAATAYTGTAATTAATGAACAATGTGCATATTAACTAATAATTTAGCAATCACAATTGAGCTGGTCAGGAGGATTAAATTAATGCATTTTAWTGCATTTTTTGTTACCTGTTCCTTCACCATTTGAGTTATCCAAAACTCCTAACTTGTGGCGGAGGTTTGCGAGTTGCACGTAAAGAAGGCCTTTCATTCCCCTCAAATCACCTGCCTGCAACACTCAAGAAGCAGCGAACAATGCTGAAGAAAGGAGTATTTTTTTGTAATGACCAAACCCAATAGATTAAGAAATTAATAGATAATTAATTACGTTATAACTTATTTTGAAGACAAAAATTTCACCTTGAGAAATTTGGCTGCGCCATACTTCTCCTCTTGCTTCAGTCGGCTGGTCCTAACATATCGAGAAACATATGTGGCGTTTCCGTCCTTGATCTTCAAGCCATGAATCATTCTGAGTCAAACACCGAAACATGATTTACTCTGTATTATTTAGTATCAATTTCTAGCAGATTCCTTGTAATTTTAAAAGCATGAATGGTAACGCTCTAAACTCCAAGCTTCAACACCCTGTTTTTTTGAACTTCAGCAAGGTTTCCCTCTAATTTCTACAAGCTTAATTCTTGTTGAGGGCAAAGTGAAATTAAAAAAATTGATTTATATCTACACCCTCAGCTGTATCTAATTTGAAATGATGACAGACGACTTTTCTTCTTTCAAGTCCATGATTTAAAACCAATAAAGAGTAGCGCCACCGGTAAGATAACGTACCCATCTCCATCAAACCTGGAGTGTCAACAATTTCCAGAAAAAGAAAAGTATTAGAATGTCTTCAAATTCTGYGCAGAGCAAAAGTACTAAAGAATTCTGAAAAAAGACAAGATCAGAACTCATGAAGCCTTAAACAGCAGAATTAGTGAATTACCCAATTGTGTGCTGCACTGATTTAGACTTACAAATCCACAGCATGATTATCAGGACTATAATTACCAGATACACCTTCGTTCTTGCATAACATGGACAATTGATGACTCCAAATACAAGCCAGGAATAATGGAGATACATACCAATGATATGCAGCAACAGGCTGAAATTTAGGATTTGAGCCAACCCGAACGAATTCTCCATTTAAACATTCCTGCGAAATAATTTCAAAAATATCACACATCAAAATGTCACCATGATTACCTTTGTTACCCTTGTGAAGAGTCAGGATCCCCCTGAAAATTCAAATCTCACTGTAAATAAATCATAACCTCTGAGTCATGTCAAATTTATGATATTCTAGAGTTGTATATATAACTTGCACCGTTACCACCCGAGCAAGAAAGGACTCTAATATATTGAAGGAATTAGTCCACTTTGAAGCAATTCATATATTCCATTTATTGTAAACCATTGCACGAGTCCACATGCAAATTAAACATGCAGACTAACGACGAGATGATTGATTGAGAGCCGCACACTTTTCATGTGAGCCACACCCGCCTAGCTTTGCAACAGAAGACGAACTCAAAATTGAGCACAAAAAAATTGGGTTCAACGTGCATTGATTTCAAGCATTTCCTCGAGTCAGAGTATTACGTAACAAAACAAGCTCATTCAACACCCTTAAACCCTGAATGATCATGATGCACAGTCACATTTATGCGTACTACCAAAGTAGCGACTGAGACACTTACGGGTATGGTACCGACGACAGAAAGATTGGATGCAGGGTCAGTCTCCTCAGCTGAGGCATAATTGTTCTTCAACCAGTAATTGTGTTTCTTACTGTTGTAGTCGTCGAAGTACCACAAAATGGCGTTCTCCAAGTAGTCGCAAAACTTCGCCGCCCACGAAGTGCTCTTCGTGGGTTTGCGGGGGCTCTTCTGCAGACGACTTGAAAAAACAGGCTCCGCCATGCTAGCTGACGATAACAACGTTCAATGAACGCAAAACAGAAACACTCAGATGCAAGCTTGCAATTGGGTTGGTACCAAATTGACCCATAAACTAACGAAGCTTCTGTAAACCCCGAGTAATTACAAGCCAACAGACAAGGCTTAGAAAACGGCACACTACAAAACGAGGCTGACGGGAAGTGCACCAGTCAATTATGTCCTAGCTAGTACAAGTAACATAGTTGAGCTTGCACATCGTTGTTAGTTTCAAAACTGGAAGTCCTTTCCACATTAATCACACCAGCCTACTCTCAATATTTATTGCGACACAAGGAGGAGTTCACATGAATTGCAGTTCAATGTGTACTAGTCTAGTTGTCCTAGTGAGCAAATGCAGCTCTCGGATAGAACGAAAAACACGATGACGAGCGCTGCTCAGGGGACTCCACGTCTCCACCGCCTCCAACTTCCGCAAATCGCTAGTAGCTGCATTCTCTGCAGGCATAACTAAGTTAGAACATGCACTCTGGCAGTGTCTATCGAGCTGTCTAACTCTACGGACCGACCCGAAAAAGTTACAAAAGCGTAAAGCAAAGGACTCCACGTCTGCACCCCCACCTCCAATCGACACCTATGGAAAATGCCTCCTCCCGGGCGATCGAACATACACTGACTGGGATCGAGTCCGCTCATCGATGAGAACTCCACCCGAAAAAACGAAACGAGTAGGGGACTCCACGTCCTCGAATGTACACCTCTTGTACATTTTCTGGTTTTGAGCACATGCACAGTGCCGGTGACTTCGGTCTGAGTGAGCAAAACGTACTCTACGATGAGGAGACTCCACGTCTCCCCACCACCCCCCAAAGCACACAAGTCAGACCTTTCTGGTACATGATTTGATTCTGGGTGTCTGTCTCCTGATCAGAGCTCCGGCACCAGATGAGATGAACACGATCAGGAGCRAGATTGAGCCACCGACGATGTCGGAAAGGTGCAGCTGTCCTGCACGCGCACCACTCAAGCTCATGCGGCGTTGCGGCTCCTCCGCTGGCTGCGGGTGCAAGTGGGAAGTGGGAACCGACGTATTCGGAGGGTTTGGTAACTCTGGCACAGCATCTTTGGATCCCACAACTTATTCCAACTTTATCAAATTTTTGTGAAAGTCAAATGAATGAAGTAATAAGGTATGCGAACCAATGTACGGGGAAATTAGGAATTGCCCAATGGATTTGAAAATCTTCGGGAAAAATTCAATCATTTAAGAGGAAATTCAGAGAATATTCTCTATTTATTAATGGCCTAGCCGAGAGCATGTCTCAAACAACCGGTTGGTCTAACAAAATGTAGGATTTTAGGTGGTTGAGCTGTAAAACTCTCCAGACTTTGATGTGAACCCAATACCACACAAAGTAGGGCCGTCATTGATGCTAGAGTGAGAATCTATAACAGTAACTTAATACATGCCTTAATTTTTCTTATTGTGAAGATAAGGCATGTACTTCAATCGAAGATTCTCATTCCAGGATCAACATGGATCCTACATTTGGGTGGTATTAAGTCAACTATTGGTATTGGGTTTGCCTACCTTATATCATGAGCTAAACATTTTGTGTCACTCAGTTAGAGCTGATTGTCTTGGTGGGGTGGTGCTCAAATTTAATGATCTTAACCCCCTAAATGTCCAAGGCCTATTTTCAGCTTCTAGAAATTTACTCCAAGTTGAACAAAAACACAACATTTTGATCAATGGTATCAATTTTTTTGGATTGTAACCATTCAAATTTTACCCCTAAAGTCCCAAGGTCATTTTGTTTTTATCAAAAAACACTCAAAAATGCCAAAATTGTTGCAGTCACTAAAAGAAACAAAAGAAATAATTTTTTTAGAATCTGACCGTAGGATCTTGTAATACACTTTTTCTCATATCATATTGTAAAAATTTCGTGATGTTTGACCACACAGATTGAAAGATATTAGCATTCAAAGTAGAAAAAAAATTCATGAAGATGCTTTAATTGCCCACAAAATAAGAAACTCCATAACTTTCACATCACTAATCCAAATGGAATGAATCAAAACTTCACATATAGACAAAAAAATAATCTACGAGGAAAAAATATTAAATTTATTTTCATTTCTTTGTGGATTTTTTTTGTTGCCCACTCTCCTCCATTTTGAGGTTATTGTGGCATAACCTAGGCATTGATTGAAATAAAAATTATATTTCCAAAAAGCTAATACGTTTATCTAGGTTGCGACAAAGTTTCAAAAAGTTTTGCCAAAAATTGAGCTCATAGGAACCTGCCCAAAATCCATTTTGTCACCCTTAGGGACAAGGGAACTTTAGGGGTTAAAGTAGACTTGTTAGAGATTACATTAGAAAAGAAAACACAACAATATCACTTATGAGTTGAAATATTATAATTTTTGATTATGAGTGTCAAATTTACAAAAAAAATTCAATCCACTTTCCGCATGGTGAATCTAAAATGTTTGTCAATCAAATATATGAGGTTGTAGGGCCCAGCATATACAACCCAAATCAATTTATAGCTTCTCAAAATCTACTCTACATTTTTCTTAAATGAATTTCTTAATATGCGATTTTGTCTCCAAGATCTAATGTATTTGAGGCTCATTTCCAAGAGCCCTCAACAGTAGGAAAAGTCAAGATTACACAAGATAACCTTGCACAAAATCTTCAGTAGAAAAATCTTAGTCATTTATTTTCGAGATTGGATTTTTGATGCTAAAGTTAGACCTTAATAGGCATTTACCAAAAATAAAAACTACTAAAATAGCAACTTAATTAGGTTTTCATCATCTTCAAAGTTTTGTTGACACCACATTTTGGTGCCTCAAGCATTTAGGGGTTAAGTTGAATTTTCTTGGTTAACTTTGTTTTTGCACAATAGGAAAGCCCATATCTACCAAAGAAAATCTAAAAATATATTGTTTTACGTCCTCCACATGAGTGCAAACAACACTCCGACCCATTGCACGCACTTTTTGAGTATTGAAAATGGTTCTAAGATCATTCTTTTGGTGAAATCCCATCACCATCGACTCTTTACAAATGGCCAATTTTTACATTTAAAAAAAATTTGATTTTCTTATTTTTTTACAAATTAAAATGTGAAACTACAATAAAAATTAACTATTTTCATGAGACTTTGCACTTCTTTGGTTCTCCTACTTACAAAAATTTTCTATGCTTTTTTCTTTTCTAGGGTACCTTCATCTTGAAGGTGTATACATTAAACATATTTTCCACTGTAAAAAAAATATATCTAATTATAAAGTACTCCTAAAGAAAAAAAAAATGAGTATTGTGCAAAACACTACACTTTTTGGACACTCTTTCTTGCAATAACCTTGCTTTCAAACTTTCATATGAATTATGTACATGGCATGAATCAAGTTTTTACACATTATTTCTATTAATTTTAATTTTTTAAATTTCGTTCAATGTACTCAAGGAAATAGAGTTCAATCCCTCATGGGATTTAATAAAACTTTTCTTCCACTTTCCACACTTTGAAAACTCCCTACAGGTAAAAATGTGACGATCACCAGATGGTAATAGATTACATCATGGTAAATATATTACCTTCTGATAGTGGATTAAATCCACTATCAGAAGGTAATATATTTACCATGATGTAATCTATTAATTTAACTCAAGGTAACTCAAGAAGGGACAAAATACTTTGTAAAGAAGATTAGAGAATATCATGGAGAATATTAATATTCATCATTATACATTTATACTGAATATTGTGTTTATTGCAAATCTATAATTTACTATAGATTATATAATATAGTATTTTAAAATGTACAAAGGACTATATACTTCTTGTACAAATGAAGTATATACTATGAAAATATGTGAGAGAAACTTGCCTATTATACTTCATGGGAGTCTCATAAAGACAGTGCTTATTGGATAATATCTTCAACAAAGAATCACATGGTAAAATCAGATTTTTTTTAGAATTGCTTTAGCAAGTGAGAAAGATATAAGAATTTGTCTACTCATGTATTAAGTGTTTGTTGAATTCACACTATAATATCCACATGATCTTGCAATCAATTGGGATTAGAATCTTTAATTTTATATTTATTAAGAAAAAAACACATAGAAGAATAGAATCTACTTGCTTTGAACATAAATTTTGAATTATTTTTGGACCATACATACATACATACTATATATGACTTAAGTTTTTTTTTTCTTTTTTCATTCTTTTTTGTTTAAAATTTCTCCATCCTCCAAGACTATGAGGTGTGTACATTGTGAAGATCGCTCTGAAAGCGCCCCCTCCTACTTGAAAATTATACATTGGAAAAAGGATTGTGATTGATTTTCTTATTTTTATTTTCATCATTTCTTTCTTTTAAAAATTCATAGTCATTACAMAGTTTTCTAAAAAAAATGATTTTTCTTACTTATATTAGACATGATTTCATCTCTAGAAAATAAAAATAAAAATTTGTCTTTCATATGTAGTTGCTCAAACTTTTCACCCTTTTGTATGGTTTTACTTCCTTTGGGTTCTACAAAATGTGAAAACCCCCCAATACAATTGCTTCTCCTTAGCCTCAAAGAAGTTCTTCCCCTTCTTCACATACTTCCTTCTACCCACCATCACATCCACCTTAACATCCATTGAGGCCATAGTCTACGTTGACCAAGTTAGTGCAAGTATAAGACTACCTTCTAAAAAAATATTCCATTGCCAAGCAAATGTGGAAGTGACATGATAAACAGCAGAACTTGTATTGTAAAGGGGTGTTGGTGTAGACTCATTTTTTTGCTAGATAGGCATCCAGTAAGCTTGGAATGGCATTGCCAAKGTTGAGTGGCAATGCTCTTAGCACTTAACACTTGATAGTAAAATAAAAAGCCCCCTATTTTGGGCCCGATTCATTTACCTTGTACATCCCTCTTGACTAATTTGGGGCCTCTGATTGCAAAGTTCAATCCACAGAAATACCTACTCCCCTTGCCATAGATAGCATAGTCGCCTTCGACTTGGCGGTAGTCGATCTTCACTGAGTAAGTTATTTGGGGCTTCAAGAGTAAGTCTTGCACTCTTCTCCTTAAGTTCGAATTGCAAGTGATTGGCCGTTGCTGAATCTGCAACGAGAAAAAATCTTGATAATTGATCTGAGGCCTGGTAAAGTCGTACATAATTGGTGAGAAGATTACATCTCAATTAACAATCACCGCACCGAGCAGACGTGATCCGTGCAAGCATTTAGAAGAGGAGAGGAAGAATTGACCAGTCTTGACTGAAGCATTTTGAGACTTAGTTTTGGCAAAATGCCAGGAATGAATTCTAGCCAGTCATTCTGTGGAGATTACCTCCACGGAAAGCTCATGTACATTGAGAAGATTCGCAGGGTAACCTAATCCAAAGGCATGGCTAATAGGCTCCAACTCTGTAGAAATCCTTACAGTAAGTTCAGAGCATGCGTTGAACATGTACCTGTCCRTGCACCAACTAGCAGGGATTGCGCAACAAAGGTCCACGATAATTGGCTCAAAGGAGGAGGCTTTGCATCGCAGAAGCTACCCTGAGGAAATTTGAGTAGCTCCCGTCCTCGAGAAGCGAGCACCAGACCACAGCCAATCTTAGTGTAGCTGCTTGTTCTTAAAACTCATAATCTTCGCCTTCTAAGAGTGAAAGATTCACTGTAAGGAGACCGTCCTCTGCTGGTAAATGCAACYTCGGTACAAACAGGTGACCTCCTGGCTGCATACCCTTACTGATGAGTAACTCCTGGCGGTTTTGATTGTCATGAATCGGACCTTCTGTGGAATACTTATCCCTGAAGCCTCCCATTCTCTCAAAATTAACAGCGAGGTGGTACCGTGTAAATGTTTTGGTCGCTCCAAAGGAGCTGAAGGAAAAGCTGAACATAGAAGACACTTGGTGAAACTGGAGATGAACTAAGAGCAGGCTTCCATCTTCAGATTCATCTTTATCTTCATCGTCATATCCGAAGGCTTGAATCAACGCATATTGGCTGTGCCATTTGTCAAATGCACTCTCTTTGGTAAAAAATTTGATGTCATACCTCGTCTCATCAGCCGGATACGGTTGCTCCACTTCCGCAACCGTATTGTGGACCGAATGAAAGTGCTGGTGAAGACTTGACTTGAGACCTTCGTGATTGCAACCTTGAACTGGGCACAGGAAGGGTCGAAACTTGCAGACAGCTTCATGCTCACCTCGCTTGCTCGCGTATTGCAGCATTTCCTTGCAGCCCCATACAGCATACTTACAGTTCACGTGCAGCGATTCTATAATCTTCTCCACCGCAATGCATCGATTAGTACCGATCGGCAGAGCGCATGACGGACATGACCCCTTATCAAGCATCTTGCAACACCCAGCGCAGGCCGTGTGACCATTCTGGCACTGAAATCACAATTAGGGTTTGATCAGAATTAGGGCTTACGTGAAGTGCTGTTACATACGTTGCTCCGTGGATCCACAGATACAAACATGAAATTTCACATGTCTCTCTTTCATACTCACATTCATACAAATAGAAAATGCCAGGTGAGATCGAAATTTGTTAACATCTATTAGGCACGGTTATCAAATCCCACTCCCRACGTCACAACTCTATCATTGTGGAACCGTTTCAAGCAGAAAGAGGGCAGACGATCAGAGCACCTGATAGACGGGTGGGAACAGAGACTCTAAGCAAATCGGGCAATCGAGAGTGTCGAAATCCAGAGCGCAAAGCTTGCGCTTCACACTCCTGTCCACSGCAGCCGCAGTGGAGGTGGAATCATTACGAGCTTTCGATCTTGTCTCGTTCCAAACTGCCTGCCTCCGTCTCCGTTCGTACTTGTCCCGCTTGGATCCCATCGCCGACTTCATTCCTCACTAATTGCGATAGATTGAGAAAGGGCTTGAGGAAGAGATTGAGCAAGAGATTGAGCAAGAGATTGATCGACAATTGCGATCCCTGCACTAACAATGCACAATCGTATTCGCAGTCTGGACTGTGTAGAAGGCAAGGCAAGCGTGAGTATGCATCTCCTTGCCTGGACATGTACTGAGGAGGGACATAAAGAGTACAACGTACCCATTTGTGCCATTCAAAGAATTTTGCATAATGCGGAATGTAATTAGTTTTTTTTTGTCATACGTAATTATCATTTGTGTTCTTACACAATCTCAATCAAGCATACCAAATTTCAATTTCAAAATACAAAAATTTCTTTCTTTCTTTTTTTCGAATCCCGGAGCTCTTTTCAAGAAATGACCAGGAACAAACAATGGAAAGTTGAGGGCAACACTTTGAGAATAAAAATTTCACTTCTGATGAATTTTGAAGTCAATTTTCATGATTATACACAATAATTTATTGAAAAAACTGTAGAGATTTCAATGTTGGGTGTGACAATCCCCCAATTTTGTAAATTAGATATATCTCTTTATGGTAACTAAAAATTGTTATTTTCCTTTCACGGATGATTGCAAGAAACACTTCACGTTTTTGTCTCAAAAATGCAGTTTTTCGCCATAGGACTAGCAGTACTAAGTCGTACTACCATAGGACTAGCAGCACTAAGTCGTACTACCAGAACTATGTGTCATCGGCGCACATATCAATGTAAACCTTCAATTCTAGGCGCTTGCAAATCTACGCCGTTGATTTAGTACTATACAATATTATGCAGTACTATAGAGTGCTACGAAATACTAAAAAAGACATTAGGAGCAGAAAATAGCATAAAAGGGATCTATGGACCTTTTCATTTTTAATAATTCAAATAAAAATTCAAAAAATTATTTAAAAAAAATCCATTTTGCTAGAGAAGATTTCGCTTGCATTGAACTAAAAAATTCATGTAGAATTTTTTTTCCCTCGTCATAGCCTAAGTGCAAGGGAACGTCACTTTGACCCCATGTGTGCAACCGACATATTGCTATTTTTGTAAAAACTCATTGTGAGTCCTTTCAATGTTAGTAGACCTCTAGGAAGTCCAATTTGTGGCTTTTAATTCACATTTTTGGGTCAAAAATAGGACTACAACCCTCCAAAATGGCCAAGGTAGACACCCAATTGAGGGCAGACTAAAAATAATAAACTAATTTTTTTTAAATTTAAAAAATTATTCAATGTCTAAGAATACCACATGTACCATTATTCCAAGTTTCATCCTAAACGGACAAACAATGCAAAAGTTATGAGCAAAAAAACACCCGTCTAAGGGCAAGGGGACAAAAAAATATGACAAGTGTTCCTTGCAATCACCCTCACATTGTAACTAATTTTGCAAATTTGAGGGGATACTACAATTACTTTGCCAAAATCTAGTTAAGATATAGAGATATCCATTTTCCAAATTTGGGCATTACCATTCCAACATTGAAATCTTTATAGAAGGAACTCTTAAACCTTTCTGAAAATGCTTGCTTAAGAAAAGAATGATGTGCATATTAATATATTATACTCCCTCCGTCCCATAATGATCTTCATGTTGGCCTTCTTTTTTTGTCCCAAAATGATCTTCCTATTGCACTTTTTGATGTTGAAATTAATCAAATTTGGCTTATAATTGTTATTTGGGACTAGCAAAACAACTCTAAGTGGTTGTTTTTGCTCCATCCATGCAAACATCAAGCAAAAGACAAATATAATCAAAATATTCACTTTTCAATATTCAAAAACTACACTTTGAAAAGGGCTTCAAAACTCAAATTTTTTAGGATGCAAAGAGAACACCAAACTCTACATACTATGCGAATTGAGTCTCTAAAAAGTTATTTTTATCCTTAATCCATAAGATTTGGTCTAACAGGAAGATCATTTTGGGACGGAGGGAGTATATAATTTAATGAAGAAGATGTTAAGTACCCTAAACTGTAAATAGGATTTGAAAATTCATCACCAATTGTTCTCAATAAATTATGTATAATCATAAAAATTAACTTTAAAATTCATTAAAAACGAAATTTTTGTTTTTTGAAATTGAAATTTTGATATGGTTGATTGAGATTGTATAAGAACATTACAAATAACAAAAAAATACTAATTACATTCCTGGTTATGCAAAATTCTTTGTACAATACAAATACAGTAGGCGAGATTGTAGACTGGTATGTTGTATCTTAAAGTCCCTCCATTGTACTGTACAATCTAAGGTAGGATGCTCTTAAAGCAACCATTTAAGCCTACCTAACTTATCATTGACAGGAATAGATATTTCAAGGAATATGTCTCCCATTCTTAGATAGGGGTCGCATTTAGAACATGGTCACTTTTAGAGCATCCTACCTTAGGTAATAGTGCTTGTAATAGTGCTTGTAATAGTGCTTGTACCTGTCACTATGTTAAAATTACCATATATTGTGGGCCACATTACAGCAGAACTGCTAATAAATATTAGGGCCCAGACTAATTTCACACATTCCATTAGAGAGGTAATTACATTAAGGAATGGTCATTGCATTCATTGGGGTCGGATTCATGATTGGCAATCAATATTACTTTAGAGAGGTTATAACTATACAAAGGTCTATTACTTTAGAGAGTGCTCTTTACTAGAAGTTTTATTGTATTCACAAGAGGTCACATCAGTAGTCTTTTTTAAAAAATACTATGGTTTATTCATTCCCTGCATCCATTCATAAAGTGGAATAAGTTGATATTGTTCACACTATGCGAAGGTTTGATTAGGCACTCAGGTTCCAAAATCGAAATTCCATGTAAAATTTTAGGGGCCACGTCACCTCATACCATCAACAAGATGACATTTGTCACTTTTTTACAAAAATGACTTAACTTATGCCAAATTGAAATGCCACGTAACTTTGACCTTGAGTTCACCGTAAGGTATGAGACCCTTTCTAAGACATTATCCACATCATCTAAAATATTTTGTCATACTGAATGTCTTTAATTTTACAAGCTCTATCACTTTAAATGAAGTTTCTGAGTGGTAAGTAACCAATATTCCCATTATAGRGGGWAAAATCAGGAGTTTATTATGTTTTGTAGCTTGGACACTTATTAGATTTGAATTTGAAATCTACAGTAACTTAAGTCCCCCCCCCGCTCAGCCCCGCGCTGCTCCCATGCGACTGCGACAGTATAACCTTCTTCCCGAACCTTCTCCTGCCATTCCCTAAGCCCTGCAGGAATTGGTTATCATGTCCATCTGGTGAACTCCTTCAAAGAGCTTCATTCCATAGGGATGATGGGAATTGAGAGACAAAAGCCCGAATGACATGAACTTTGCATACGGTACATCCTGAATCTATTGCAGCAAACTCAGTTTCRGAATTCTTAGTAAGGAATTCAACCCCCGTTCAATTGGCAAGCACATGGCGATGCCGGTGAATCAGAGTTGCAGCGACGTGCACGGTCAAGCTATGACGATCGCAGAGAAAAATGTGGATCGCAAGATTTGTGCTCTGGATTTCGACACTCTGGAATGCCCTGTTTGTTGTGAGGTTCTCTCTCCGCCCGTATTCCAGGTGCGTGATGCTCGGGGTTCAGATCGTTTTGTCGTAGTGTAGCATTCGAACGGACTTCCAAATTTTTTGAGCCATTACTGGAAATTGAAAGTATACCACCTGTGTCGTGCTCGGTGTTTTTCTCATCTTGTCGTAGTGTAGCATTCAAACGGATTTTCCAMATTTTGAGCCCTTACTGGATATTGAAAGGCACGCAGTTTCCAGAGCGAAAATTCTTTGGTGAGGCTTCGTGAACTGTGCAGAGTCTAGAATTTCATTTAGAGTAGGTTTCGAAGTTGTGGCTTGGAACTATTGTCACCTACGTATGTGTGAAAATATCGAATTATAAACTTGTAATGATGCAATTATGAACARGCAACGTTGCTGCGAATTAGAAGCACTCACTGACCGAGGTCATGAGACGCTTTCTTTAATGAGACCAAATCCTGACTACGAAGAATGTTTGTAATTGATTTCAGTGCCAGAATGGTCACACTGCGTGTGCAGATTGTTGCAAGAGTCTCATGAGAGGATTATGCCCTTCATGTTCACTTCCCATTGGTGCTAATCGATGCATTGTGGTCGAGAAGATCATTCAGTCACTGCTAGTAAATTGCAAGCATGCAGACAGGGGATGCAAGAAAATGGTGCCATATACCAACGGAAAGAGAAAGAGAAACGACCACGAAGATTTGTGTGCGTTGCGACCTTACCAATGTCCTGTTGGAGGTTGCAAATTTGAAACTGAGGATGCATATTTTTTGCGACACTTTGATTGGGTTCACAATGGTGCGCGATTGTTTGAACTTTGGCCCGACGATGAGATGAAAGGATTTTTCACAATAGAAACGGGCGATGGTGAATATGACCAACCCCTTACTCAATTTGTGATAGTGCAMGTYTTTAAGTGCGATGGTTCTGACGAKCAAGACGACGAAGATCAAATTGCCAAAGGCGGAGGATCAGGCGAGTCAACCATCAGAATGTTCCTCGTTCATCACCGATTCCACAACAACGTCAATATGCACAGCTTCTCCTGCACCTCCTTTGGAGCGAGCAACACGTTGACACAGTACCGCCTCTCAGTTGATGTAGTAAAAAAYGGAAGGTTCAAGATTAATCACAACATTTCGGGTCCAATCTTGGACAATCAGGAGGACAACTCTATACTCGATAACGTTGTGCAAMGTGGAGATTGTCTTCTTGTCCCAGCGTGCAAGGGCATTTCATTTGAAGTGGAGTTTTTTCTCTTTTAAAAACCGCTAGTCCATGGAATTGGAAATCTCCTCGGRTTGGGTTTGTAATGGATTCTTTTGAGCTTAGCRGTGTGTGTAGGACCTGCACGCCATATTTCCTCTAGAAAAAGTTAMCCTACTAACGAAGGACAAGACAGTGCTAGTGACTMAGGAAGTGTAAMGTCACCTGCAATTTTACTGAGTGAACTCTAAAAAGTGCTAGGAGTTCATTAACCCTGGCATTAACATCTTTCGCTTAAGAAAAACATGAGTTCTCTCTTAGAGATTCACATCTGATCGACTTTTGAGGATGCTGTCCATGTTCAAGCAGAGTGCGAGGACGATCCTACGGATGAGCTATCTTGGTCTTGCTTGAACTCAGCGTCTCCATTACCGGCATTTGCCTTTCTTAATTTCTAGCTTGAAGCAAGACTTGTGTCCCCTTGTCCCAAAACTACTTGATATCATATTCAATAAGTTGGCAATGACAGGGTTGGATGCGGCTACCATTATCGACGAGTACAAGTGAGTCCAGGTGTAGCCGACAACGCTCCATTGGCAAGGATTGTGCAGTACTGCGGAATCGAGTTTGGAAKTTCCTGTGGAAGGACGGAGTGGGATCGTACATGTTCTTGACCAAGATTACTGATCAGATTGAGTTAATTACAACTCCATTACCGAGCGGTTTGCTATACTTGACTGGGCCAAAGCCGGAAATCTTGTTCGCGGACGAAAATTTCAGAGGTAAGATTTTCCAAACTGAGGCGTGAGTTTGCAGAATATATGTAATATSGTATGCACCAGCGATTAGAAGTTCATGTGACGTATTCTGAAATCAAGCACGATCTCGGTGCACCGATTTCTCAATTAATTTTTCCAAGACATGGTTCAGGGTCACATTATGAGGCATGCCACTCCTGTCGGCACACAAACTACTACTGACGTGCAAGCTAGAGCAAATGCAGTATCGACAGTARACAATTCGTTGCGCTGCAGGTATCACAGACAAGCTGTGAAACAGGCTCCATAAGATGCCAGCGACAAATCCTGAAAACAGAAGATTTCTTTTTCATTCATGCATTTATGGTACATGCATTTCACTTATGTCGGAAGCTAAGGCGATGGCGCACCTTACTTCTTGAACATGTTATCAAAAAATTTCTTTGGAGCCGATGCCACTTGCTCCACCATGTCAAACATCTCATTTATATCTGCATTTGGGTCCTGTAGCATAAAACAAACAAAAGTTAATCCTGCCTTTCTCCAAAATTGAGAAACGGAATAGAAGAATCCTCCATAGTTTCTAATCAAGACTTACTAGCGCACTTTCCGAACAGTTTCAATGGTTAAAAGTGGCCACTTCCATATGTATAGAAGGTGAAATCAATCATTCCAGAAGCTTTAAACAAAGCGACCAAGTATATAGCAATAGAAAGAAGCTATATTCTTTTTATAGCAATAGAAATTGGTTTGGAAATTATTATAATTAGCAATGAACTTCCAAAGTGGGCTTCCATTTTTTAAGTATATGAACTAGGGATTCAAACAGGAAGAGCTGACACAGATTTACTAACGTGGATATGTGCAACAGTACCTTGAGGCCGCCACCTTTGGTAGGAATGCCACGGATTGGAGCTAACCGGGTACGGAGGGCAGTCATCGTACTTGTTAAGATTTTTTTCTCACTAAGTCGTAGCTGTGCAGCAACTCTTTCTCTTGGCGTGATTTTCTGTGTAGAGGTTGCAAAGAGTCACATACAGTATTAATATACGTGAAAATGAGAGCCGTCCTTAAAACTTTAGGGTTAAACAGAAAATGCAGAGAATGAAATGAGGTCATAAGATTTTGAAGTGATATGTACGGTAGTCAAACATGATGAGCGAGTATTTCAACCTTGTTCTTAAGTAAGCGGATCTCATCGTCCACACCTCCTTCATAATTTCCCAGTCTTGTGCGGCACTCACCCATCAGAATCATCAAACATTCGTATTCATTGGCCTGCAAATAAACATCGTTTAATATAACTGAAAACCCTGCTTAAATGTTCGCTAAAATCTTGTATATGCAAAATATTGTGATGGGTATATTTTTTTTTAATTTCAGCGTTTTGGGCTTAAAATAAATTCCAAAACAAGTGGTCGAAGAYATGGGCAATGAAAGGGTACCTGATCAAGCATTATGTCTTTCTCGAAAACAATCTTAGAAAAGAGAGCTGGATCTTGTAATCTTGACAAGCGTATATATGTCAACAGCTGCATAAAATCCCACACTTGACTCTAGTTTCCCTCAATTTGGCAAAAAAATGTTCAGAGTGCATGTATTCGTTGAATATCTAAGAAACATTACCAGAGATCTACRGAGTGGTTAAATTCATGACCATCCAGCACATATGGCACACTAACCTGCGTTGGAAATCGGTCCAGATAGAGCGGAAAGGACTGAGGTGAGTCAAAGTTGGCTTGCTGCAATATCTGCTGTTTCAAAACTTGTAACCGATCACCAGCGACTAAACCAACCTGCCAAGGACTAGTCGTTAAAATAAGTGAGGAAGAGAGAAAATATGCAGAGAAACAGTATGCCCAAGCAACCTATTTGTAAAACGATTTTGMGAACAATGAGAACTGGGAAAATGAAAATGGGTAAAACGACTTCTAAATCACCTCAAGACCAAGGTAATCCATTGAGTTGTTCTCAACAACAAAGCCATACCTGCAGACAGAATAAGAAGTTCCTATTAAGACAACTGTGAGCAATTATGCTGGTCAGTTAATACACACACGACATAGAGTGCCCAATAAATGTCGGCAATGGAAATGACACATAAGTAAGCCTCTGCAAATATGGATGCAACCTGCTTCTTGCTCAGACAGTTAAAATTTGATACACAAGCATATTTGAGTTGCAACAAGAAATTCCCCACGATTCGGGCTTACGTAATCAAAAAATCTGCGTTGGAGCGATCTCGCCCATATGATGTAAACACTTGCTCTCCATCCTTATAATTTCGATCAACTGTAAGCACTACCTGGAAGCCAATCAATCACCTACATGAATTAGCATTACGCCCAACATATCTCCAATATATGCGTCACTAGCAACTCAAAAGCACAAATATCATTCACAGTTTAGTCTGTCAATGAATCTTGAAAAACGTGCTTCAAAATATTCACCCTGACGTCTATAATGTCACCCCAAATACATGTGTCCGGCAACATTATAAAAGTCAGCAATAATTCATGTAAGAGTGACATTAYACTTAAGGTTCAAGGAGTGAGAAAGGTGGTCTAGATCCGATTTCACACTTGACAAGCTCTTTTCCATGTCACATTTGCGTACAACTTCTTGAGACATAATAGTGTGATAGCAAGAGAACAGAGTAGGTTATCAACAGGGTAGGTCTATTCCCTAGGGTTTAGCGAGAGAACGGACGATGAGATACTCAAGAAGATGATATTAAAGAGGTTTGGGTGTAATTCCTTCTTGAATTTGAAAGCATTGGAAAGAACGTTCAGAKTATTACCGCCTGATCATTCATACTGTAGTCTACGTAGGCCTCGCAATCAGCTCGATGGTTCAAAGCATCAGCAAAGGGTACCTACTCCATCAGATCGTTGGACATCACATCAGTCATGAGTGTGCATTATGAGACGCCACTAATGCAAGACATAACATCACGACACATGTATGTATAAGAAAGAGAAAATGATATTGAACGGCACCGGATGACATCCAACCCTCGATATGAATACATCGAAGACTGTAGAGAATGGATGGCATCCGATCATATTAGGCCAAAATAAAGTCATTTGTATCACAGAAAGTGTCCAGGACTCGCTTACCAGAGCGAAAAGATCAGCCGCTGGTAAATATATAGCTCGAGACAGTATAATTGAAAAAGCTGTCTTGAATGCTTCAAGAGAAAAATGCACTTGGGGAAATGCCTGCATGGATTGAAGCCATAGAAACAAGTGAGCCATGAATTAACCAGGCTAAAAAATTATCAGAATTCAAAATAATGTGTGCCAGCTTGGAATTCAGGATGCATAAAAAAAACACAAACCCGAGGATCTTTGGTGAAGTACGACTGTAARTCTTCGTACTCTCCTTCTAATGCTGCAGTACGTTGCTGCACCTCCTCTGAACAAAAGGTCAGTGTCAGTAAGCTACTCCTACATAGAATGCAGTGACGGGTAGAAAAGTTAGTCAGCAGGGAAGGCAAGCGCAAAAATGCCTACGAGCAGAAATGAAGCACACCTAGACCCCTTCGATATCACATCATTTGTTCTCTCATCAAACCCTATAGAACAATTTATCTAGTTAAAAATATCGGCCTGTACTCTCACTATCGTAATCTATTACATGAAGCTGCATACAAATGTGATACTAAGGAATTTAAAAAAAAGAAAACAGTATTCTAGACCATCTTCCTGATTCTYGTAACCACAAGTACTTCTTTGCAGTCGCATTTACATGCAACACTATTGATTGTCGCGATGCTACAGAACTCTATACAATAAGTGCATTTCAGGCGCCTAGGCTGTGACGRTAAAGAGGTCAGAGTACACATTCAACTCCCTGACTGTAGAGGTAGAGTAGTAATTAGTACACCTAACAAAATTGATGTACCAAAAGTCAGATTATTACACCGGGGAATTTTTACACACTGGTCATAGGCTCCAAGGACATGAAGGTTTTTTATACAGTCAGTATCACCAGAGAATTCGTGCAGTCAAAGAATATACGACAGGCAATTGTCTCATRTTTCACAACGACSTGCAGCTCATMCATACATCAAAAAGACTCGGTGTTGAAAGTCTACCCAGAACAGGCGAGCCCTTAAGCAGTTCTTGCTGTTCCTCAGCACTCCATAACAGAGGACTTAAGGTGGTCAGCGGGAAGGTCTGMAGATAAGGGTGCCATACGGAACTTCCACCTTGTGAACGCTCATACATGAGCCAAAGGGTAAGGCCTATCAAATCGCCCCTGCCTGTTCAAACACTCCTCAATCCAGTTGTAGCACATAAGTAGGTTTTGACAAACTCGATGGAAACAAGACCGCTCCAAATCAATGACTGCACATTTAAAAGCATGCTCTGGACCGGCAAGAATTTAGTTGCATGCTCAAAACTCACTCTATCCTCTCTTAATCACACAATGTATGACACACAAAGATACTTGAGAATGTAATAATACGGAGTTTAACAAGAGTGGGAAAGGCAGGGACTTATTTTAACTAATAATGGTAGGAACTTATCCCATATCCTATACTGACTATGTTACTGAAAACCACTCATGCAAGCATATACCTCGTTATAATAATTAGAAAGTGGTGTAATTATGACTTAGATAAATGTCTACGGCCACTAATCTTTGAATGAAAATGGGGGTACTATGCCACCACGAAAATAGGTCTACAACGTCCCACATTGAAGTAGAAAAGAAATTTATACATAAAGATAAAAATTTCATCACAGCACATTTAATTCTTATATCCAAAATTCTCTCCAAAACTGTATGAATCTTTGATAATCACAGTTCTACATGTTAAAATGCATAATGTGATGCAAAAAATACCCTGTACTGTAGATCTATGTGGCTCTTGCAACCCCGCTCCCATATACTTCTTTAAACCCACTATTACATGCCAAACTCTTRACTGCCAAAATGGTATAAAAATCCTTTGCTAATTACATGCATTTTGGGACCTAGGCTGATACATTACAGAGGTCTGGGAGTACCTGCGGCAGCGGCAGCAATGACTGGGTGGTTGACAACATCCACTCCCGTCACTGTGTAATTCTCAGGAATATTYAAAGCAGTCTCCCCGGCCTGGCCCAGTGACAAGCAATCGAAAGATGCTTTGAGGGAACAGATATTGCACGATCCCAATGTCCATGAAACAAACTGCTTCGCCGCAACAAGACTGTATCTTATGAGACCGTAAAAACAAGAACTAAGCACAAAAGTTCAGCCTGAGACATACTTTGAGGTCCCGCCCCGCTGCAAGACCAATGCCCTCCTCTCCAAAMCCTGTCAGCTTCACATCCTGCCATCCAACAAACAATTTCCCCAGCTCTGTCATTTCCTTTCAATCTCTTGACAGAGGGTTGACTTAWCCCGTCAGTTAYTGGTCCAATATGGACCAATAAGCCCAAATTGGGCCTCATTCTTTTCAKAAATTTCTGGGTAGGTTGCGTGAAGGAATTCGGTTCCAATTTCMTTAATTTTGTGACCCGAYACATGCAAGATTCTTCACTGATTCTGGTGAYCTAAAAATCGGCCCTATCTGAATTATACTTTTYATAATATGATCTGTTAAACTCGCCATTTATAATCGTGAATCATCAATCATTTAGGATATATCGTGAATTGCCATCAGGCAGTTACCTAAGGGAAATCCAATTGCTTAGAGTTAGAATTTTATGATCTAAACCTCTCCTCAGCCAGGATAACACATTTAAAACAGTTTGCGGATTCAAGACCTACATGCCACAGATATAAATACTAAGCCCTGGTGCAATCCCCATTAAGAATTAGAAAGAATGGGAGATCACATGCTCAGTCATCAGAAGCTCTTCTCATAAAACTGTTCAGCCCTTGTAAACCTGCTTCCATTTTGTTGAGAATAGGAATCACCATCACAGTTCTCACATGATTGATCATTCATGGATTAAACTAAGCATTCTACTACTTCCCATGCAACTTCCATTGACTCTTTGCTATATATGTTTTCAAGACAGTGAACCAGCATACACTTCGAGGACAAAACCATAAACCCTCAGATTTTGACATTATTGGTCCAAAATAGGTCGACTTTCTGAACGTAGGCATTCTATATTTCCCATATAGATCCTATTGACTCGCTGCAATGTTATAAACTACAAAGACAATAAGTAACCATACAAACATTTGCTAAACAATGGAAAAATCCGAATGATGGATTCGGATTCTAGGGTGTAGCAGAGGCCTTTAAAGGATGTATGTACAATTCAACACGTGGAAGATGATATTTCAACATACGATTTTCGTTTCAAGCCTCCAAAATTTTAATATTCAGTAATTTCGGATCGCTCCAAAAGTCTTACCCTCCACACAAAACCTTCAATCAAAGTCACAAAATGCAACAGCAGCTGGCTCAGAATTCTTGGCTCGGGATACTAAGGTGCAGCAATGAGCCTCTAAAGAGTGTTAGGTACAATTCAACAAGTGGAAGATGATATTTCAAATAATGATTCTCATTGCAAATCTCCAATGTATATTGTTCAGCAATTTCGAATCTCTCCAAAATTTCTAATATCCAGCGATTTCGAATCGCTCCAAAAATCTGACTTTCCAAACAAAATCCACAATCAAAGCAACAGAATGCAACTGCACCTGGCTCAAAAATCTTGAGTGCAGCAAAAGAGTGTCCCGTGCAATTCAACAGTGAGGGACGATATTTCGGTTCAGGATTATTATTTAAAATCTCCAAAGAATACAATATTCAGCAATTTCAAATCGCTCTAAACTTGCGACACACCACACAAAACCCTCAATCGATCAAAGAAACGGAACAGGAGAAGCGCTAACGATACCTGGCTGGGAAAGCCTTGCTTGGACAACCATTCCGACAGCTGATGCATTGCCACAAACTGCATACTATTCCCGGACAAGCTGCATCGAACTCCAACCCCTGCTCCTCGTCGTCGCCCGCTTCTTGTTTGCGCAACCACGCCCAGGCTCTGATTCTTAAACCTCAGTCCTACGCCTCCCTTGTTCCCATTGCACGACAGCGAGCACACACTCACAGGTCCAACACTCTCTGGGGAAAATCCGGAGCATGGCTTCGGAGACGAAACCCGGGAGGTGGTGCAAACGTTTCCTACCACACAGTCCATCCCCCTGCCAATTTCGGATTGCAAAGGAACAATTCAGCTATACCGGAGCTTTCAATCCATGAGCATTCTTCAAAAATTTGAAATCGGAAACACAATTGCTGTCAATTCTTMTAAGGAAGGAGTGTGRGGCATCAGATTCAACGAGTGTGCGGCATTCGCGAAGATGATAACAACAGGGGAGCCTTCGTCTTTCGGGCGGACGAATTTGTTCGACGAAGGCGCGTGTCGGACGAACGTTTGATGCCGTTTGGGGAGCGAAAAGTGGATAGCCCGGCTGCCCAGGGTTTGAGCGGTGCTGATATCCGCTGCCTAGTAAGGACCGGTTGACCTACTTAGGTGGCAAATCCACCAGGGCATGAAGACTTCTGGTTCCTTCCTCTTTTATATGAAATTTATCCATAAAATTGTTCATTTTCTTAATTTGAGTCCAACTAATGAAACGTTATCTATCAGGTCTAGTTAATAACCGAATTTTAAATTCTAAAAAAATTCTAAAATCAAAATTTATATACCAATTCAAACTTTGGAACTGTAACCACAATCTACCAATTTTCTAATTATAATAATACATCAGAAAAATTTGGTTTATACCATGAAATTTTGTTTTGCTACAACTATGGAAAATATTCAGATTCTCTATGTGTGCTTTTGTATTTGATATCAATTTCCTCCACTTTTCTTAAAAAACATATAAAAATATATGACTTATTATGACTTTGGCATTAAGTTTGAAAGCTCTGACTTTACCAAAAAGGACATCCAACCTTTGCTCCTCCAGACAGATATCTTTGTATGGTTCACATTGAACATTAATATGCCATGTACAAGAAAGTGGTTAAGCTTTTTACTTTTGTCCATACAGTACTACTCTTTGTATGGTTCTTCATTGAACATCAATATGCCATGTACTGTACAAGAAAGTGGTCAAGCTTTTTACTTTTGTCCACACTATTGAAAYGTCCGTAACTCCTGTMAATGAGAATTTATAATTTACTGCAAGTGTCTACTGAATATTCAGTAACTGATTGCATTTCAAATTCCCTTTGTCCTAAGAAATTGAAATTTGTACATGTGTCCAGTCCATAGCTTTGTAGTTTGCTGTACTACCCTACTCATCAAAAAATTTGAATAGTCTTCAAATGAACCCCTTTTTCGTGGGAGAGCATTGCTATGAATACACGATGAATATGTCAGAAATGGAACAAGAACAATGTGACTCTGAGACTCTGTCCACTTCAACCAAATCCTAAACCCCTTGTGCACTGTGAATGCTGTTGTAAATAGGATTTGAAAATTGAGAAACCAAAGAGTTGATGCCATAAAAGTTACTAGGGGAGGGAATCCATTTCTAATCATATAAGCAATTATACATATTTGGAGGGTAAGTTTTTTGAATGTGGATTTTTCCCAATGTACACCAATAGAGTTTGGAAGGATTGCATATTTTTCCAAAATTTTATTACATAAACCGAATTAATAGTAATTTTTTAGTGGAAGATTCTCTTCAACCTATAATGGTGATATAGACCTTTCTATATTTTTGACCATAGGCTATTTGCAAAATTGACCAAGGGCTAATTGCAATATTGGGAGCCTTGCAATCAATCATATTGAGCCACAGCTACCCTAGGGGCTATGCCATAACTTCATGGAAAGACAATAGTCTATTGATTGAAAATTGGGGATTCTTCGGAAATGGGTTGCCTTCCCTAATAAACATTTTTTTAGAATTGAATCTAACTAATGAGTAAGGTAAAACATCCCATTGTAGTCAGATGACCCATAGTAGTCACCTAATGACCCCATGACAATTTTTGAGACCATTATCAATGTCTAACTTGAGACTCATGGAGTGATTAGTGACCTCACTAGGAACACCTAACTTTTTGAGTGTAAATCTTTGTAGTAAGTGAATTTTCAAGGCCTTCCACATTAAAAATTATTGTCACCACTTCAGGTAATTAAGATGAGAATCTTGGAAACAATTTTTGATGGTAATCTAGTAGCCAGTAGATCACTTCAAGGTGATTGCAAAAAACACTTGTCCTTTTTTTGTCCCCTTGACCTTTACCAAGTAGTTTTTTCCTCATAACTTTTTCATATTTTGTTTGTTTGACTTGAAATTTGGAATGAAGGTGCACACAAACGTTTTACATGTTGTGTAATTTTTTAAGTTTTTTTAAAATTACTTTACTATTTTTGAACTGCCCCCAATTGGGTGTCTACCTCGGCCATTTTGGGGGGTTTTAGTCCTTTTTTCGACCCAAAAAAGAAAATTTTGAGCTGAAAATTGGCATGCATGGTCCTCTAGTTACACAAGTCTAGAAGAGATTTTTTGAAAATACTACACTGTCCAACTTCCACATGTGCACAAAGTGCACTACCAAGGTACAATTGTATAGAACACAAAATATTTTTTTTGAAGATGAAATTTATTGAAGAAGAAGCATATTTAACTTAGAGAAAATAGTTTTTTTGAATTCTTTTTTTGAATTTTTTCCTATTTTTTAAAAAGAAAAGAAAAAAGTATCTATTTTCATTGTATTTTCCATTGTCCTTTTTTTTGTGCATAACTTTTAGAGGTAAATTTTCTTAGGTCTTAATTTTAGAAGACATAATATTCTTATTGCTCTTCAAATTATACATATTTTATTTTATTTAAAAAAAATTATTCCAAGAGTCACAGGACTCATGAAAATAGGCCATTTTGAGACAAAACCGGTAAGTGTTTCTTGCAACGACCCTTCAAAAATTCATAACTATTTCACACTTTGTCTCAAAAAATATAATTTCAATTGCTTTCACTATTTCTCACACTTGTCTTTATGTGAAACAAAATTTGAAAAATCTCTGCAATGGCATCAGGGCAGACTCCAAATTCTAACCACAATGGGTTGTTTTACCTTAAAGCATCCCCATCAGTGCGCACATGGCCAAAAGGGGCGGCCCAGCCCGGCCTTACTTGGCATGTCCAATGAGTGAGCCAGGCCTTCCTTTTTGGCAAGCACTCCACCGCAACTACACCTTAAGATACAAGAAGCAAGTCAACATGGCCTCCAAGAGTGCCACCTCACCCGCACAAAGAATGGAGAAGCAATGAATGTCCCAAAAGTACCTTGAAATATGTGAAAAGGACAAAATCAACCTATAGCGAGCCACAACCAAGACTCCCCATTTGGCCGTCTGGTCTCTACATTTGGTTGTGGCCGGCCAACTTTTTGGCTTTGCCGTGTGTGCCATGGAGGAAATAAATGGGCCAGGCTTGGCCAGTCCCCGGGTTTGCACCTTTGGCCATGCGCAGTGGGGATGCTCTTATGTCAATATACAATGCTTTGAAAGTTCACAACTTATTACGTGCTTTTACTTGAATCTTCTCAAACATGAGAACAAAATTTACATAAAATAAGTAGTATCTTTCATGTAAACTACTCCTTAATAGATATGTAACTTTTATGGTAATACTATAAAGTTCTAAAACTTAAAATTTACTTTTTTGTTTTTTCTTTCAAATTGTTTTGCTAGAATGGCTACCAAAATTTAGAGGGATTTATCAATATTTCTACAACCATGGTTTGTACAGATCAAGAAATGACCAAAAGATGATCAAACAATTTGTCTAATTGATCATGTAGGTTTTTATTTGAGTTATTTTACAAACCTAAGTTCCTTTGATGTTTTGAGGTGGGTTCTTGAAAATTTTGCATAATATTCTTGTTATACAACTCATAGCAATTCACAACCAATATTTGGGAGGATATTAAATCTAGCTAAATAACTGCAATGAATTCCGAAAATTCCACTAGAATAAACACACAAGAGTTCTATATAACACCCATTTAAGAGCTATAAGTTGATTTGGGGAGGTTAGACTTCTTGAAATATTTTTCAATAAATTCTCCTTGAAAGACAAATGGAATTGACATTTAACCCTTGTCATTTCATATTTTTTAAGCTTTGTCAAATTAGTTATGAATTTTTGAAGGTGAAATGCAATGGTCAGGGAAAGTATCCACCTCCTGAAATGTACATTGTTTGTACATTATTGGTGCAATGAAAAACAAAATGTCCAAACAATGTACATTTCACAAGGTGGACGCTTTTAGAGCAAGACCCCTACACRAAATAGTGAAATTAGGTTGCCCTAACATTTAGGTTGCCTTACACCAAGAAAAATACTTTACAAGTCATATTATTCATTTCTAAAAATAATTTCATTTGAGCACATGGAGGTTCATGAGTCCCAATTACAACAAGACCTAATTYAAAAGGGCCGGGGTAAACTTGTCCCTCTTGCTCATCCACTTGGAAAACCCTTGAAATTTTTTATTTTCCACACGCAATAAAATTTGCAATTTTGAATTCATATTTGCAATCAGAGGTTGTAACTTCTAAAGGACCAAAGAACCCACTTTGGGCTTTTTGAGAACTTGGGCAGGCTCTATTGACTTCATAATTTGGAATTTTTGCATGAATTTTTAAGAATGGATGCTACTCATCATAATGTATGTGTGAAGCTTTGTTTCATGTCACTCCAATAAATATTGCAAAAGTTAGAAGGATTTTTTCAATTTCAATGTTAAACCAAGCACCAATAAATATTTTCTAAAAATATATAAACAATTTTTTCTATACTGTATAGATTGATACCTACTCAAAAAAAATCAAACCATACAATTCCGAATAATAAGGTAAAAGTTATGAAGAGTTTTATTTTGCGGGCAATGAAGTGATAAAAAACATACAAAATCGTCTTTTGCTTTGAATTTTGAAAAAAAATTAAAAAAAGTGAATGTAAAGAATACTAATTGCTTACTAGAATATTTTTATTGTTGGGATTAATAATTCTCAAATTCTTCCAAAAGCTATTAGCATTTTGTTTTCTCATTCATTTGGCAACACCTTCCACTTTACAATTTTTTTCAAATGAATATGAATTTTTTTTGAATTAAATTTTTTTCACATGTTCTCAACCCATTTTCCAACATAACTATATGCACAAGTCATAGGACATAATTGGCTTTTTCTAAAAATGTTGGAAGACAAAATTTCACCTTTTGGAAGGACTAGAAAAGTCTACATTTTGAAATTTAGGCACATTGAACTTGCAATCATTGAAGATGTTCATTCTAAACTTTTGGTACAATGCACTTGAGCATGTTAACCAAAGAATCCTGTAGTTGAATACATTAAAAAAATTCATATTGGCAAAGATTTTGACCTTGCTTTGGGGATGAGTATTTTGAAGCATTTTCACGATGGTCCTTTAGGGATTAAACTGGTAATTTGAGGTGTACAAGATAAATTAACCAAGCACAAAATATGGGGCTTTTTCTTTACTTCTCCTTGGAATGACTTGCCGGAGTTGCCGAGCAAGGGGTTTAGTTCATCCAAGCCTTCAAAACTACCGTACACGTAAGTCATATTCGGCACCATGTTGCCAAAATATCTTAATTTTAGAATTTGGACGGTTGGGCAACTTGTTTTTCTTTTCTTGGATTTCAGAACTTTGTTCTTCCTACTTTTCCACACTCCCAATTTGGGATTAATTTTTTCTATTCATGTATAAATGCTTTACTCTTTCTAAATTTACTCAAGAATAGTTTTTGGATATTTAGTGGTATTGGCAACAATGAAATTTTTAAAATTTTCAAAAAGTAGATCTACAATTTTTTAAATTTTGGACATGTTCCAAATTTACTTGAGTTGCTTCCAAAAACGACCTACACGTACAATACAATAGTGCATTGAAGGGCTTTCTTTTTACTTTCTGGTGCCAAATTGCACCCAAAAAAAATAATTTGGCTAAATAATGGCAAACATTCTTTACGGTTTTCACCAAAAACCTTTAAATGAAAAGTAATATTGGATGAAATTTCCAGATTGTGAATGAAAACAAAATTATGGACATGTAATATGTGCTAATTTAATATTTTCTATCCAATTTGTGGATGGATGTTAAAATTTGTGGATGAATGTTGAAATTTAGAGCAATACAACATAAGTATAAACAAAATATCATATAAACGCAGTACTACATGAGGATCATTTGGATACTGTATTGTTAACACCCTTCAGCTCATACTAATGCAGTATCAGAAAGGTCAGGCTCAATTTCGTGATGTCACAATAACATTTTATATCGCCACTTGGGCACTTAAGAAAAAAAAAGAAAAAAAAAAAAAAGCTCCGGTGCATTCTTGTACCCCAACTGGAAAATATTTCAATGTCTACTGTAAAAATTAGTCTGGGCCACCCTAATTTCACTATGTTAGACACTGTACCTCCGACACTTGTCAACATGTGGCTCAGAACAGCAGGCGGGTTAAGTTAAGGTCCTGTCCAATAGCACATTTGGGTGGGGACTGAAGCCGGAGCATCTGATTCCCTCGAGAGTCGAGCCAGCGGGGTGGTTGCGTGTGCACATGCCTGGGGATGCATGCACAACTGAATCTGCAGGTTGGACTTGCTGACTCGTTTCAGCTGGAATGGGCCAGCATTCGGCAATCGAATGAAACGGAGGGTGCCGGTACAGCTGCCGGGAGGGCAGTCGCACTCCCCGGCCGACCACGGTAAATTACACGGTACCTTACTGTAGTTGTCAACCCCCGCCAGGAAAAAGGCGTCAGTCGGGTTTAAAAGGCGGGCAGATTATTTCCCATACTTTCCTTGTGAGGCATTGCCCTTCTCGTCAGGCCGGGGTGAACTGACTGGTCGAGACTATACTGTACCCCAACGAGCCGAATGCGGAGGTGGTTTTGCCCGGTGTTTTAACCCTGGGGAAAACACTGGAACTTTTTATTTCTCATGTATAAATTTTTTTTGCAATTTTTGACTTCATATTTTCAGTCGAAGGACCCAAATTACACAAGAGAGGTGTTAATCATAAAACTATTATGGCACAAAAATAGGGGGGCCTTTTTTTACATTCACCCATTGTTAGACCTCCTCATTCGGCTCGTTGGGGTCGGCTCGTTGGGGTCGGCTCGTTGGGGTACTATAGACTCAACCAAATGAACCCCCCTCGCTCGGCCACTCAATAAAACCCTAGAATTTTTTTATTTTCCATGCATGATAAAAAATTTCAAGTTCTGCATTTATATATGCAATCGGAGTCCCCAAATTAGTCAAGTGGGATGTAGAAGGTAAATTAATCGGGCCCAAAATAGGGGGCTTTCTATTTTACTTGCACCCTTGGAATTACTTGGAGTGGCTGAGCGAGGGGGCGAATACACCCGGCCCTTGTCAGCCTTTTTTGTGTGTGGGGTGGAGGTTCAGAATTTCTTCTCCATTAGATGAGAAACGAGGCCTCTAGAGGACCGTTTCAAGTCTGTTCCCCTAGTTGTTCTCAATGTAGTGATGGAACGACTGGTTGCTGTCAGAAAAATAATTACAAAAAAAAAAAATTTGTCTTGAAATGTAAAAAAGAAGTTTTTTTTTTCATTCAAAAAAAAAAATATGATGTGGCAGTCGCTTCGCCACGTTAGGCTGCCGCTACAGTGCTGTGGGAACGCAGGAACGCAGTAGGAAACTTGAAGCCCTCTCTGAGCCTCAAAAAGCATGTAATGCCTCGGTGATTTCCGTAGACACAATGACGCAAGATCTCCCACATGTAAGGTAGGAGGTTCATAAAGCACCCATCTAGTAAGAGTAGAAACGAAATTTTAGGGAGGTTAAACTTCTTGAAATTTTAGGGAGGTTAAACTTCTTGAAATTTTTTTCAAATTTTTTTCTTTGAATCACAAGTGGAATTGACATCTAACCCAAGTTCTTTTGTATTTTTTGAAGAGCTTTGTGGAATTAGTTATGAATTTTTGAAGTCAAAATGGCATAGGGCTCTAGAACCGCCTACCTCTTCAAATGTACATTGTTTGTACATTCTTGTAAAAATGAAAAAATAACAAGTATAAATAGTGTATATTTAAAGAGGTGAGCTTTTTTAGAGCCTTCTGCGGATTTTGAGTCTCCTACCATATACAAATTTGAGTTACCCTGAACTCCATCATTTTTTACTACTATTTCTAATTACTATTATTAAAGTGTCTAATTTTTATGTTTGGAACTAAACAAATTGAATGCAAAAAGTTGAAATAACTTGAGTTAATTTTGAAGTTGACACAAATATTTATGAAGATGGCACTTGTAAAAGTTATATCGATAATATCCACTATTGGATTTCAAAAGTGATGTACACATATTTTTGAACATATTCTAGAGTAGTTGGATCACTTGTAGCTTTTTTAAGCTCCTATATTTGATATGTACTGACGAATATTTTTTGTTTCATTTTATTTTGAATCTAAGAAGCACAAATGCACCCTACATTCTAATTTAATTTTTCATGTTTTAATATTCATCTTCCTAAAAAGTTGTGTCATTTTTTTTATTTAAAAAAAGATGGCGGAAAGTTGTCAAAATCAAATATTGTCTTGAAAAAATGATAGTCGATGAATAATTTAGACTAGCTTTATTCATCCTAGACAACACCTAAAAAGGAATTGTGTTTTTTTGCAAAAGAAACTAACATCGTGAATGTCATTAGAATATAAGCAATTGAATAACATCAAAAATAGATAAAGTAACCAAAAAGTTAGCTTCAACATAGGTTATACCATGACGTCCTTTGAATGCCATTTGGAATCCTTTCCTAAAGTGTTGTTGATATTTGTTCATCCATTTTGGTCCCTCATGGGCAAGGAATTTTATTCTATAAATAAAATCCATCCAAAATTACCAATAAATTTGTAAGAATATTTTTTTGTTGTAATTTAATCCCTAAAAGAAATGGATCACCCAAGACATCCTTGAAAATTATGGAAACCTACATTTGACAAGGAAAACTATTTGGTATTGGATATTGGCATGATCTAAGACTAGTTGTACTCCCATGGATTGATGCAAGTAGTCTATTTTCTGAAAAATATTGAAACAATGAGACTTATTTGATCAAGAGCCCATTATATGGACATAATGTTTGTATTTTGAGTCAAATATAGTATAATGAATTGAAGCATGTGAAATTAAGCAAATGTACATTCACATTCCAAGACCTAACCTCATACACATGCTAGGAATTGTAATACTTCAAAAAAATAATTGGTACTACCTATAATCAATTCACATTTTTGTTACCTAGCTACAAATCACTTTTATCCCCAAATCCACTCATTGTTTACTTGCCCTACAAAGAATAAGTTTTATTCTTTGAAAAATGAAGTACATGTCAAAGGAATGGATTCTACACTTAAAAAATAAAAGTCACATCCAAGTGCTATGAGGTCATAATTCCACACATGATCAACACACACTTGTAAGCACACACCATCAATGGTTTTTCTAGATTTACATGTTTGAAAGTCTAGGTGGCTTCCATATTATTTAACACTTTGGCAATATTTTTTAAGTTAGGGGAACAAAATGCTCTTCACTCAATCTTAGATACAGTAGCATACAAATGAAGTATAGAAAAACAATATAATTTTTAGAAAAACAACAACAAAGCAGTTTACAATAATATCTTCAAAGCACAACAATTGAGTGGCAACTATACAACAATATTTGAAATCTTGCAAGAAAAATTGGTGCACTCAATCCTTTGACACTGAAAGAAATTGGCACGAATGGTAGAAAATTGCAAAAAAAGTAGGCAAGAGGAGCTGTTCAATGTATCAAAATCCACTAGGAAAAAAATTAGGACTTAAAAGGGTTGACAGTTTGAACCAACAATATAAATACATCAAGACAAAAAATAATTTTATTTAATGAAAATATTCTTTTATAAATTTTCAATTTGATGTGGCACCTTAGGTGCATGGAGGCTGCATCAACTAAATTTCAAATTTTTATTCATTTTTAATTAACTTTTTGTCAAATTTACATCGGTGGTTTAGAATCTTGCGGCCCTCTTGAGGCCCCAATTTTTAATAATGTTTTGTAAAGAATTGTGGAGAAGCTGCAATTGTTAATAAAAATTTGGTGCCAACTACATGGGTGAAATAGAAACATTAGATGTTTTTTTAGACCTGCAAGAGCCTGTTTTGGGGCTGGTCCCTGAAATTGTTCCTTGCACAGGGAACCAACGTCAGCTGGTCTGAAATTTTGAATTTCAATTTTTTTTTTCCAGAAATCTTAGAGAGTATAAAGAAACTGAAAACTGATTTCAAAATTTTTTTTTTTTCAAATTTTTAAAAAAAAAATAATTAAAAAATAATTAGAATAATTAATTAATTAGTATTATCTGACATGGCAGTCTCTGTGCCACGTCAGACTACCTACGTGGCAGAGTTCCCAGAGTTCCCAATGTGTTCCCACAACTCGGGAACTTGCAGTTTTCTAGACGGTCCAAAAAACATCTAATGGCTCACTCTTGTGTTCACGATAAGAGCTTCATGATTGGTCAATAGTTGGTTTCCACCATTAGACGACTACCAAATCTATGGTGATAAAAAATAAAAATAGTTTGTTTATTTCTCATTGGTGAGAGAACTCAATCTTGCAATGTTGAATATTGGTTATAGTTGTTTTGCCTATAAAACAAATTGTTGTATACAATTCTCTTCATGTGATTCAAAAGTATGGTGATTCTAAACTCAATCACGTATAAACTATTTATTATATTTTCACTCATTATTAGGTACAAAAGCAAAAGCATGTCTTCCCCCAACTGATATATCTATGCAATTCCCGAATTGGCAAGTAATTGGAAATTTCTCTCCATGGTTCACACCTTAATAAAGTGACAATGTATGCGTAACTGCACTATTTCTACATGCTTGTGAATATTTTTTTATTTGGAAATTGCATACCAAAGTCCCAAAAAATCTCAAATTTCATTGATACTTTATGAGTCCACCAAAAAAATCATGTCAATTGGAATTTTATTTCCACCTTGAATTACATCTTTGCATACTAATTTGTACAATCCACTTGGAAGGGCTAATTTATTCAATTATCTTTGGGAGGGAATATGTCACTATAACCAAGCTAATGTACAAGTTTAGAAATGCAAGCCTAAGAGTCTAGAGCGTAGGTGTAAGTAGGTACCCATGGGTGCTATTTTGTGAGCTTTGGAGAGTGAGCCTAAGAGCCCGAGAGCCTCTACTTTCTAGCTAATCTTTAGTGATTTCTAGGGAGTGAACCTACTATAGTGGTTTAGGAATTTAGGATATTTACAACTAGTGAACTTAAGAGAATATGTCGATTGGCCTAAACTAAGGTTGTGGTACTTCAAAAAATCACCATAAACCTTGTTTGTACAGCTTGTCCRTTTTTTTTCATTTTAAGTTGCAACTCCTTGCCCCTAGAGAATCAAAGACCCCTCTTAGCAATAAGAGGACCTTTGAGAGTTTGGACTCTAGAAAAAAATTTCATTTTTTTTCAACTTTTTTTTATGACTCCATCACCCCTAGAAACCGCTCTTAGTACCAAGAGCCCTTGTGGGATTTGGGATTTAGGACTCTTGCAACTCGATTTTTTTAAAAAAAATCATAAAAAGAATTCAATTTTTTTCCTACTTTTATATTTTTTGCAACCCCTAGAAACTCCACTTGGTCCTCAAAAGCCTTTTTGGAGGTATTGGGGTTGGGACTGTCCAAACTTTTTTTAATTTTTTAATTTTAATTTTAATTTTTAATTTGTTTTTTTGCAACTCCATCACCTTCAAAAAAAAATTCAAATGTTTTTTTGGCGGGAATTGAGAGGCCCTTAGGAGAGTTTGGGATTTGAGATTTTCAAAAATTTAAAATTCAATTTTTTTTAATAAGTGCGTGTGTTTTCAAACATAAAAGAATGGAACTCAAGGTGGATTAAAATAGTCACTTGCTAGTGTGCCAAGCCTAGTGCAATGTGCATGGTGGCCATACTTCCATGGTCATGGATCCATGATAATAGGGCTAATTTTTATAGATAGATTCTTAAATAAAATCTCTGCGCTATTCTCTCTATTGGCTTAAACAATTCAAAGTGTTTTTTCAGTCAATGCTCTAGGTTCACAAGGCATATGCTCACAACTTTTAAGCTTGCAATTTAGGCTTACAAACTAGTGTTGTTGCTTGAATGTCAATAATTGTAGCAAAGCTAGGAGGCATTCTAGCAAAATTAGCAAAAAAAACTCGTACAAAATCTTGTAGCATGCATAAGATTATTATTAAAATCATGAAAAAATCTTCAAAAAAAAAGTTCAGCACGGAGATAGGTGTGTTATTTGTCCAATAGAAATGGCCTTGAAGATGAAAGTATGTAAATATTTACATGAGTGGGACCTACAAGAAGAAGATATCAAATTTCAACAATTTTTTTTGCTTCTAAAATCACTATTTTTTATTTCTGAAAATAAACCATAGTTTTGAGATTTAGCCATACATCTTGGGCAATTGAGGTAACAACACATGCTATATCAATGAGTACAATTTACCAGTAGGACAACAAAGTCAATTCATTCAATAAGGCTCTTTAACCAAGCCTCCCACTTACCTTTAAGAGAAACTTAGTTATTTTGGGTAATGAGTTTTTAAAAGGATGAGGTGATTACTCTATAAGAATGATTCTTCTTTAAAACCTATATTCTTGGGTACTTTTAACAATGTTTTCTGGATGAATGCTTCATTGGTTTAGAACATTAGAGCATCGCCTCTAGTCTTGCTACTAGGCCTTGACAACGCCACTTCGACCTTACTATGCTTGTGCAAGTGAAAACAACCCCGCACCAATATTATGTCACGTTAAAAGTTGTGCCATTCTTCTTGTCACTTCCACATGTACTAGGCAACCCAAGGGCCTTTGTAGCGGACAATGTTACATTCACGCCAACTTGGTCAACTTTGACTATGGCCTTAGTGGAAGACATGAAGGCTAATGAGAGGTGTGAGTAGACAGGGGAAAACTATAGCAGAACTTTAAGGTTTTTTTGTGTAGAACATTGGATATTGAGTGCGTTGTCACATGTCATGAGGTAGTTGGTGCCTTGCCACTTTTTCATGCTGTGGTCCAATTTTGTAGAACTAGGAGCAATGCTCTTGTGTCATGTTAAAATATTTAATTGTAAGAAATTAAAGGTTCAATAGTAAAATCTTTTTGTAATTTTCTTCTTTTCCATAAAAAGAAGAGAAAATAATTTAGAACCAATCAGGGAGGACAACTAAAAAGGAAAGCATCTGACTTTAGGGACACCCCAAAAAATTATTCAGTACAGTAGTCAGTAAAGGGGACAGAAGAAAAGTTTCATTGCAGTAACAATTCCAGGATGAACAGTTCCCGTTTCCATCGACCGAAGATGACTGGACTCATCCAGTCTGTCGGGGTTTCCCAACCCGCCCTTTCCATTTTCTTCCGTCGTTCCCTCCTACTGTAGCTTGCCTCGTCGTCTTTGAAAGCGCAGCGTGTTTCCCGAGGTCAGCGCAGCCTCACAGGCAGCTCCCGATCGTCTCATCAATTCACACGCAACCTCACGACGGACGGGACGCCCCTTCCGATGCCAGGCCTCATCATCATCAGTCGTCGTAGYCCAGTATTCTAGTCACTCGCTTTGACCCCGTATCAGTCCACTTCTCGGCTGTTGGCGATCAAAGTAGTATTTGTTCTGACTAAAAGGAGGAGCAGAATTGGGGTTGGGCGTCTCGGGAGGAGCGCTCGTGGTGTGAATTTGAAGGTTTGTGTGTGTCGGGATTCCTGAATTGGGCAACTCAGAGGGTGTGTCAGTGGTTAGAGATCCCTGATTTGGGAGGTAGAGTGGGGGGAGAAAACGGTTCGTGGAGTGTTGGGGTGGGGTGAGAGGCGTGAAGGGACGTTACGGTCGCAACGGTCTTTTGTGGCGTTTTGGTGAAGAATTGCCACGATCGGTGTGGGGGGAAGTGCAACTGAGTGCAATTTGGTTTGCAGAGAGGAATCCACGGGTGTACACACTTGAGGTAGCCAAGAGGTTTCGTTTCGGGCGGTTCTGGGAGATGCTCTGTTTTGGTTTCTTCCCGTTGTGTTTTCTTGGTTCGTTGTTGGAGGTGTTGTGTGTTGGTATATGTCTGTGTGTGGAGTCTTGACTGGGAAGGAAGGAAGGTTCTTCACGGGGGACTTGTTAGTTACGAGTGGTGTGGAACCGTACTTTCGTCGTAACCTAGAAGCATACAAGTGCACGTCAATTTGGTTTGCTTTTGGGGACTCTCTTGACGTGAGTGGGAGTGTCGAATTCGTCGTTTTCTTCGGGTTGTGAAGGATTGTTTTGCACGACGTCCAATTTTTAGGGGGTGTTGAATTGTTGGTTCTTGGCTTTTTCGGTTGTCTCGTTGCGATCTTGGCCGTTCGGAGGAGACGTCTCGGGCATTGAAGTCAAAAAGCTATATACGCTTTTCTTTTCTTCTGTGGCCTTTTGACCCTCGGTGCCTTCGGCTCTCGCTAACTGCTCACTTTGAACTTGATTTTCTCGAGAGGGGTATGGGCAATTGTAGTCTATTCGGAGTTTCTTGTACTCTCTGATGCCTCGCTTTCCCCCTTTTTGATGCCCTATTTGCAATACTCGCGGAACTTGAGCTGGAATGTGCTTTGTTTTCGAGACCGAACCGTAGCGTGTCATTTATCTTTGAGACGTTGCTATGGTCTTTAGTGTTGCGGGACTCTTTGTCCAGCTCGTGCGGGACTTCTTCAATTGCTAATTTTCGGTTGCCACCACGTTAATCGTCAATAGATGTGGCTGGGCACTTGCGCAAGTCGTTTGGAGTGCTTGATTCTCGGGAATTGATGTTTTGCAGTTCAATTCAGTGGTGTATAATATTGCTCATTGCGTAAGTAGGCGACTGGAGTGACTCATAATTCTCTTTCAGCGGTTCGGAAAGTATATGCTTTTTTTTTGGTTGAGGCTTTTCCTGTATGATCTGCGTATCTCGTTTGTAAAGTTCTAATACAGTTACCTATGTGTGTGAGACCATGTTTCCCGATTTCGTTCATCATGACTGGATCCTACTTGTTGTAGACTTCTTATCTCTTCACTGTACCAGTCGTGTGTCTGAAACTGCATGCTTATCGTGCATGTTTGAATTTGGTGTGAGAGGATTGCCGCCTTGTTATGTACTGTAGTCGTTTGGTTCTCAGGCTAGTTGACTAGAGCGTCAAAGGAGTGACTTATTATTTTGAAGAATTGTGGTATGCTGCATGCTGCTGTTTTTAGTAGCAGAACGTTTGCTTTAGTATTTTTGAGCCGAGGATTAAGAAAGAGTTACATGTGCGTCAAGATTAAAGGAACAAATTGACTTGGCGTTGATCTTACGTTGTGGTTCTTATGAAATATGTGGACTAATTTTTCTTTCAGGACTGGCAAAGTGGATGAAGCATGGCAACRACAGTTCATAGTGACCACCTGAGCAGAGGAGAGGCAAGTATTCTCAATCCGGGGACAGGCATTGCCTTCGATATTGAAATTTCGGAATGCATCAGTTCCAATTCTCCGGTACCCAAGTGGCTTCGACAACGTCTGGAGGAAAACCTGGAATGCAAGACCAAGAGCCTCGAAGACATTGAGGCAAGGCTCAAGGAAGCGGATTTGAGACGTCAGGTAATGTCATGCCTTTTGGCTATTGAATTTTGGACCGAGGGTAGGTTGTCTCTCGGACGTTTCTGGAAGGTCTGACTTGCTTATTCAAAAACAGAATTGATGGAAATTTCGGCGGGGTTGAAGATGACTTTTACTGCTACCATAATTCTTTAGCAGAAAATAGAAGTTTATAGGAGAGTTTGTACGGCGTTATGAGCCTCCGTCCTACACCGTCATTGCACAATTTTGGATGTCACTCTGATATGACATTCACTCCTTGTTTTGTATTTGYAGCAATTCCATGAATGGCTGGCCAACAAGGCACGCCCTAAGCGGAAATTGAGCCCTCCTCRTTCGCCCAAATCTGCGAATGGCCTGGCGCAGCGCCTTGAAGCTAAACTTTCTGCTGCTGAACAGAAGAGGTTGGAATCTGGAAAACTTCCTTTTTAAGTTGTACAAGTGGATGCTGATAAGAAAGCATCGTGTGGTGTTTATATCAAGTTATATTAGTATTCTAACTTCACTAGTCGTGACTGTTCCTGCTAGTCGTGATTGGTGAAGATTGTCAATAATCTAGACCTCACTTTTGGGCCCACCTTGAACGTCTGTGTATCTCAGTTTCCCTTTCAATCATGTTCCCCCACTCCTTTCTAGTGTGATGTGCGCAACTTTGAAGAGGACAAAWGAAGCTYGAACGGTCATTAGTATACAGATGCCTTTATTCCGTTCTTCACTCTTGTGAGTGTTGTGAGTTGCATACTTTCTGCCCAAGTTCTGATCACTTCTGTTTGACTTTTTTGTTTTTAATTTCTCAGGGCGGAGCTTCAAGCTCAAGAGCAGATGAGACTAGCCAGGATCCATGAACTTCGTCTGGCAGCCAAAACGGAAACTCAGCTTCGCATGGAACGAGAGCGTGAGGAGTTGGGTTGCAAAGTGGAATCACGTGTACAMCAAGCGGAAATAAATAGACTAGCTCTGTTCGAGGTTGAGAGACAACGTATAGCTGCAGCCCACGAAAGATTGGCTCAGTCAGCAGCTATGAGGACAAACCAGGAAGAAAAGGATCGGGAACGCACCGAAGCTCTGAGGTTGGCAATTTATCAGAAAATTGCAGCTGCTGAGGAGAAACGCGCTTGTCTCTTAGAAGCTGAGAAGAATCGGGCTCAGGCCACTGTTCTTCAAGCTCGACGTGTAGCGCAAGAGGTTGTCCGTGAACGTGAGTTAGAGCTTATGAAGAAAAGGGAGAAACTAGAGGCACGACTGCAACGAGTGAGTAKATTCTAATTCATAAGTTGAAAGATAATTTGGAGCTGTTCATTGGCACACCGTCAATCGTACGAATTTGGAGAACCCTGGTGTTCCTAGTTATAAGGATTCTGTATTTATGAAAATAGGACTACCAATGGATAGCAGCTAATGAACTCTGCTTGCTTTACTTCCATGCAGGCAAGGGGACAACGGGCGGAGTTTCTGCGACAGAGAGGGGGATGCAGAGGAGCATCGCATACCCATGCTCAGAAARTCAAGAACGGTGATAGACTTTGTCGCAAACTTACTCGGTGAGAGCTGTCGCCATTTCATATCAAAATGTAACTCGCTTCTGGTGTAGTGTTCAGCATGTGTTTATTGGCCTTAATTTTGCTTTGTAGACTGAAATCCTCTCTACGATGCAGATGCTGGAGGCAGTTCCGGCAATCCAGATGCACGACTTACGCATTAGCGAAAGACTATGCTGCCTGTGGGCTCAATGGAGAGTCGGTAACATCGATTTCCTTTGAGCAGCTGGCATCTCGGATCACCTCTACGATCACTCTTCGAACTGTGAAGGCCCTCTTGACTCGAATTGAGAGCCGGTTGAAGCTGTCCCTGGAAGGCCAGTCAAGCAAAATGACTTGCAAYGATCACTTGCTCAAGCGCTTGTCACCACCTGTACGCAAACCGCGTGCCACCGTTGGTGGTGCTCAAGGCAAGAAGCAGCCCTCGTCAAGTCTAAACAATGCTATTAATCCTAAGGCAGGCTCTCAAGCATCAAAGGCCTCCATAGTTTCGAAAGCCAGAAGTGGCCAAAAACCTGTAGAGCTGGAGCGATATCCGGTGCGTGTGTTCTTGTGTGCCTACATGATATTGGGCCAGCCGGACGCAGTGTTTAGCAGCCGAGGGGAGCCGGAGTTAGCCCTTGCAGAGGCAGCAGCGAAGCTGTTGCCCGAGTTTGAAGCGCTCACGGGACTAATCCTCGATGGACCTTCACCCACTTCGCCTGGCCCTTCGTCTCCAACGAGCCCTTCTTCCAAAAGGTCGAAGTATGACTGGCCCTCGGATGTGTCCACTACATTAGCATTGCCTTCCCCACGTCCATTTGCTGCTCAGCTTTCTGCGTTCGATGCCGCTTGGTGTGCTTATTTATACCAGTTCGTTGCATGGAAAGTCAAGGACGCCAAAGTCCTGGAGGAGGATATGATTCGGATGGCYTGCCAATTAGAAGTTTCTATGCTGCARAAGTGCAGGATTCCCAATGGTGGGAGTCTCTCTGATCTTAGTCATGACGCGCAGGCTATTCACACTCAGGTATGCACTCAAATCTTCTTCTAAATTCTCCTGCAGAATTATTCTGCTTCCTTGCTCGTGGATGGATTTCAGTTTATAGATCAGTGAGCAATGTTATATCACAAGTGGTAATCTGGGAAATTTGTGTTTCAGGAACTCAGGACCCTTTTGACGTCTTGTTTCTTKTAAATTACAGGTACTTGAGGATCATAAGTTATTTCGTGATCGGATTTTGCATCTCACGGGTAGCCCTGGCGTGACTCGCATGGAAGAAGCTCTGCAAGCTGCACGAACTAAGCATGCCGAGTTTGCCGAAAGTGGGTCTTCAYCGTCCGCGCCTGTCAGAACTCCAATCGCATCTGAACCATCATCTGTATCGTCATCTATRTCATCTGGCTCAGATAGTCTCTCCGTTCCTCTTCCAGAGAGCAGCAGTCGAGAAAGCAGTGGCACAGGGAAACGGAAAGTTGTACGATCTTTGTTCAAGTTTCCAACTCCTSTACCAAGTGATACTCAGAACCTGGCAAAACAAGACCCGCACAGCTCTATTGCAAGTCATTCAGGGACTGAGCTCACCAATGAGAACATTGTCAATGAGATGTTCCATGATGCCAAGTGGCACCTGCAGGAAACATTGACGTTATCAACTAGTGTGGGATATTCGCCTCCTGTCAATCCGACCACAAAGAAGATGAATGACATGCAGGTACTAATCCTTTTTCATCCTATAACTCCACGAACGTGCTGAGCCAACTTGCAGGTCACTATGTTCAGGGACAATTATCTGTTGACTACATGTCTCATTGCTTTAGTTCTGATCCACCTTTGATATGCAGGCTCAGTTGCGCTTCGCAATGGAGAATGCTTTCTGGGATAAYATTGCGAGTGGGTTGGCTCAAGAGCCAACGGATTATAAGCGCGTGGTTGATTTAGTTGGAGAAGTGCGAGAGGAACTCGAAGCACTKGTTCCTGAGAATTGGAAAGATGAGCTTCGGGAAAGTATGGACTTGGAACTGATTACTCAGGTCAGCTTTCTTTYTTTACTCATTTCCTGATATCTTAATSACTKTTATATATTTCTCATTTAATTTCCATCCTCATTTTCTTTTTGTGTGTGCCCGTAGATTTTGGACTCTGGAAGCAACGATGTGGAGTACTTGCATCGGTTATTAGATTACGCATCAGGGTTAATTCTGAAATTGGGTTCCCCTGCCCGCGATAGCCCTGCAAAAGCTGCCCATGATTCCTTAGTCAAGGAGTTGTCTGCTACAGTGTCTTCTGACAGGAAGGATACGCAGACTGCATTCTTTTCAACTCTTGTGAAAGGTCTTCGGTTCATTTTTGAGCAATTGCAGGTGAGATCTWTAATCGTCTCACAGTTTGTAATTCATTATTGCAGMAAAAGGACTTGATTTAACTACAGATGTTATAATTAACCAAGTATCGAGTTCTGCTCTCTGCCATGTTTGTGTTTTATTGTAGTATTGTTCTCGYACTTTAGCTTTTGGTTAACTTTAGTAGGTGCTCTGCAATTATGTGACTGTTGTAGAATTTTACATACTTTTTGTGGGAAACACAGGTGCTTAAGCAAGACATCAGCGCATCTCAATTACGAGCAATTGCCCCCCTCATCGGTGGGACGGTTGGGGTCGATTACATGCGCAGTGCATTTGCAACCCGATATCAGCTTACAGCAGCTCCGTCTTTTGAGGAAGTTACAGACCAGCTCCCAAAAACTGTCATTTGGTTTACCGAAGCTCTGAAAGGATTAGAGCAGGAGAAACGAGAATTGGAAACCTCATTAGCTCCTGTGCAAGAATCACTGCAAAGTCTACCTTCAAAGCCGACTGGCAAGGGCATACCTCCACCGTCAGTGATGCGTACTGGAGGTCGTCTTGGTGTTTCAACAGGACTTTCAACCGCTGTTCCTTCAGTTGGGCCAGCTCCTTCTTCAGGTTTGAGATTTGTTCGTTTTGTTTCTTTGTAGAATAATATTGATGATTTTTTTGTATTCAGAAAATTGCGAGACTTACAATGTGCGTTTGGGAACCTTCTTGTTCAGGTGAGAAGAGGTTCAGTGAGGTTCAGTGGAAATGCAAAGAGACATTGGTACGATTGGGACTGCTGCAAATCCTTCGCAGTAATGAGGCGGCCAATATGCAGTCCATAGCAGAGACTCTTGCACTCAACACCGCCAGGCTACATGATTACCAGAATTCTTTTCAACAGATTCTCGTCATAGCAACTGGGTTAGTACTTCATTCCTCTTCTGACTCAACACTGGTMAATGACCAAGAAGCTCAATATGGGCGTCAAAAACTTTTAGCATTCCTGAGTATATTTTGGGAAGACTTTCTTTTTTCTGATTTATTTATTTTTGGATCAGCACATGCAATGTTCCCGAGTGATTCTGTTGGTGTCCCCATCTGAATTCTACTTTTCACAATATGTTCACGCCAGAAGCTCATTTTAAAGCCATGAATCCTAGGTYCTTTAGAGTTGAATCACTGAGCACGTTAATACGAGACCTGTATTGGCGATATTCTGTCTTAAGAATCCTTAGCTTTGTGAAGAAGTTGAATTTTCTGCATTGGGCGTTGCTGATTGAGTGACCTTGTGAATTGTAGCAATTGATGGTTGTTTTTGCTGTTTCATGTGCTATGCTAACACGTAATTGCTGAGCTGGCAGCTTGTTGATTGCGAGGCAAGGGCTGGTTAGCCAAGGCATTTCGGGCCTGSAGTTGGAGGATCTCATGGAGAGAGGGAAACAGAAACTCGAAACCCTRCTGAACGATCCAACAGCCTCACTGACACAAATTGGAACTGTTCTTGCGGACATTGCCAACAGGACCGATGAAGCCGAAACTAGTAGCCCTCGTATGAGCACGGAGCTCATGACGAGGGTGTTAGGCAAGAGCCTGTCCCAAGATGATCCCGTGTTTGCACGGGTCTCGGGTGCCGTTGGCGCCAGCTTACGGGCACTGGTCATCCTGGGCAAAGGCTCYGAGGGCATGGCTATTGCGCAGGCAGCTCTGAAGAGGATTGGCGGTTTATACTTGATGGACAAGGTGTTGTCCACCGCYGAAGCTGTGGAAGTGGTTGCGGAGGTGACATGCAGAATCCAYCAGCCGTGGTACTCTTGCATTCTGGACGGAGTGCGGACACAGCAATGATAGTCCTGCTCTCCCTCTGTCCTYCTGTGTCATCATACTCTGGTAGAAGATAAGGTTTTTTACCAGAGTGAATTTAGGTGTATCATGTACCATAGAAGAAGTCTATGTTCAATTGCATAGTTCGGCCTTGCTAACTGTCCTGCCACGCTCATTTGAGTTTGTGCAAGAGAGCAAGGTTGGGCAACTTGTGAGGGAAATGGCGACAGCTAATACAGTCAAACATGAATCTGTAAATAGCTGCATTGTAAAGTCATATAAGTATGCTCTATGTACAGTACGGGCACGGCGTCCAGTAGTTATTGTTCATAATTATTGCCCAGGTTCAAAACCATGGCGTTTATTGCATTCGGGTTCCGCTATTCTCAGGCAGAATTGGATCTTATCCTTACAAACAATAAAGATTCTACTGTATCTGCCAATTGTGTCGTCTCCTCCGCAGTTTGGAACGCGATTGGAACTGTTACCAAAGCGAGAGATCTGTGTGTGCCCTTATTACTCACCTCTCAAAGCATGTGGTTGCCAAGTTTTATGCTGCCTCTTGAAATCAAAGCCTCGTTTTCACCATGTTCGCCCTGTCATGAACGTGGGAGTGGTAGAGAAAAAATATCCTCTTCAGAGTGGCTACTGCGTAAGTTGTTGATGTGTTCGAAGATACCCACAATTGAAGAGTGTTGGAGTTAGGATTCTGAACCACTTACAGATAAACAGSGTTTCTGGAATAAAGATAAAAATGTTTTAGGTCAATAGGGTTTCTGGAATACGGATCATGGTTTAAAAAATCCTTCGCCATTATCCATGGAGGCGGTCTATCATTAAAGTGATCTTATGTAGGCTATTCCATGATACACTGAGAGGCTTTCGTGTTTTCATTTTGACCATTGGAGACGGATTCGAATAGTAGAAAACATTTTACTTGTGACGTTGCCCAAAAGTTCTTGAATCAGTTTAATTTTACTGGAAAATGCATAATCTGCTACTTTTAATCCCTTCTAAGCAYTGTATTGGTTCGACTGTCTGTTTCTAAGAGGTTTATTTTACAGAAAAAAACTTCGTTATAATTATCCTCAAAACACAGTAGTTTAAGGTTCAGCTTGTGAGTTTTGTTGCTGCGTGAAGGAGGTTAGGCAAGTAGGGTTGGTACCGAACCGAGCTGCTATGTAGTTGGAGCCGTTACCAAACCTTCTTTTTCCTGCTTTCCATCACCCTTCTCTCTGCTACCGGTTCCTCGATTTTCCATTCCCTTGACCATCACCAACATATCATAACACCTTTTCACGACCTTCACTTCCATAGTCACTGATTTCACATCCTGCTTTCTAATTTCCAAGTAGAATGCACTTTTTCAGTTTCTCAAACCTCGTATTCCCACTCTTTGCTTTGTGTCTTTTCTGACGTAAAGCAGGTGATTGATTCTTCTGTTGGAAGTGGTGTCTTCGATGTGCGCAAGCTTTGAGAAGGCGTTAAAAGGTACATTGCATCGTTCAATTACTGCCGCGCAATTTTTCCCATTTGACTGTGACGGCAGATTTGCTCTGCTTTGGGTCCCTCGGACTTTTCGTTTGTGAATTTCCCTTCCTGGGTGGCGGCTTAAGAAATTTCTGCTAGAGCCCATGTYACGACTGTTATGATCGTAATCAATTAATGTGATCAGAAGAATTGCATAACGGATTAGGTGCAACTGTCTGAGGGTTTCTCTCAGTCCGGGAGAGCCGTTTTGCCTTTCCAAATCTGCTTTTTCCAGCGATTGTGTCTGCTTGTATAAGACGAGGATGTCCATTGTACTGCGATCTATGRGATCTTCATTGTWMTGAAGAAGCGATTCCTTCCTTTTACGCAGACGGCGACTCATCTTTCACATGTAATCTCTTTTGGTTTACCCTACATTCAGCAATTTCTGTTGCTGAGGTYCTTGCTTTGGTATGCTTTAATATTACCAGAATGATGAATGAATCGTCTTTCCATTTGAATATTCATACAATCKCTAGTGATTGMAATTGGGATCGCAATTCAAATTGAATTTGTAAATAGGGATTTAGAGATTTGATTGAAATTCACAACAGAAATTGAATTGTTCGTTTGATGGGCATTACCTGTACTAAAAATGTCAGTGATTTCAAGTGGACGATCTGAGAGCGTTGAGTGTTAASGTCCTGTCTATCAATGTGGTTAGGCATTTAACGGTAGGCATCTGCTGCTCTCGTGTCTGAGTAGGTGCACACTGAATGAAGCATGGCAACCTCAGTTCACAGAGACCACTTGGCTGGAGGGGGGGAGGGGAACATGATGGCAAATCCGGTCACTGGCGTCGCCTTTGATATTGAAATCTCCGAATGCGTCATCTCCAACTCTCCCGTGCCCAAGTGGCTGCGACAACGGCTGGAAGATAGCCTTGAGAGCAAGACCAAGAGTCTTGACGACATCGAGACAAGGCTCAAGGAAGCCGAATTGAGACGACAAGTAAGTCGACTGTCTTTTCAAATGCGCAATTTCAAATGCCCCAAATGACTATGACATAGTATGAATTATTGTGTGGCAAGTTTACATGGTAGTGGGCGTGACAGTGTGCATGGAATTCCAAAATGTCATTATGAATGTATTCCCCTTTCGTATCATAATCAAGGTAGAGGATACTATTTGCGTCACGTCAAGCATTTTAACCAAATGCCGGAATATGAAGGTTCTTGGGAGATCAGTATTAAGCTGTGGAGGGATTGCTTTTAGTTCAAGTGSYACATMTGTTCTACATAGGYTTTYATCRCTGTGTATGTGTTTCTTATGCAATTTTAAAGTGGGAGGTTGTAGATCGCTATAAATGACCGCAGGCTACCCCATTTTCATTCAATGCTCAGTGGCCATGGACCTTTTCGGGGCAAACAATTCCTCTCCCAGGTAGGAAGGGGACTCACAATCGTGTTGAATGTTGRATTAGAGGGACATTCGTATCTAACAACATCTTTTGTTTGTTTGGCAGCAATTTCATGAATGGCTTGCAAACAAAGCGCGCCCGAAGCGGAGAATCAGCCCTCCGCACTCTGGCTCCGAAGATTTGGCTCAGCGCCTGGAAGCTAAACTCTCTGCTGCGGAGCATAAGAGGTAGCACTTGGAGGACCTGCTCTCTCAGTTTTTTGATAAAATGATTGCGTAAGCCCCTTGCTGTGTACTGCAATTTGTGACTTGCTCTGGCTGTTGTGAGGTAGTGGGTACTGTTTGGTTCATTTTAAGCATATATAGGAGTTTGATATCTGAGAGACTTTAGAGCTGTGAAATATCTTTGGATCTAAGAGCCAGTTCTGTTGAGATCAAGTATTGTTGCTATGTATGAATTTCTTATGCGATTTTCCAGTGGAGGTTGTAAGCCATCATAAGTGACAGTCGRCAACCCCATTTTGGAGACGACTCGTGGCCATAGACATTTTAGCCAAGTCATGCGCACACCACTAATTAATAAGTCCGACCGGGTAAATGAATAAAATGACGTGTTGCTGTCGGTGTCAGTTTCGTGTCCTCCACCTTATTCTTTCGAGGTGCGAGTCAACTCTTTGAAGTATTTTGAATGTGTATATTGATTTTATTTGCATAGAATTATATGTTTTTGCTGGTGATCAGGGCGGAGCTTCAAGCTCAAGAGCATCTGAGATTCACCAGAATCCATGAGCTCCGTTTGGCTTTTCTAAAAGGCGGAAGTTCCATATTTGCAGCTGCTGGCGGCAGTTCCGAGAGTCCAGGAGCACGACACATGACCTGGCTCAACAGTATTCAGAATGCGGTTTGGACGGAAAATCAGCTACATCCGTCTCCTTCGAGGAGCTGGCATCTCGTATCACCTCTCCCACGACTCTTCGAAGTGTCAAGGCACTTTTATCCCGAATTGAAAGCCGCCTGAAACTTCACCTTGAAGGTCAGTCCAGCACCGTCACTAGYGTCGACCACCTGCTGAAGCATGTTTCCCAGGTACCGAGCACTCGCAAATCTCGTCCCTCAGCCACTGCAATGATGATAAGAAGGGACAAGGACAAGTACCGTGTAAGCAAGGGCCTTCCTCCCAAAAGCAGCGCTCCAGAAGTKGCGCAGACTGTGGYCTTGAAAGGGAAAGAGAKTTTCAAGCCAGCCGAGAAAGARCTAGAYCGATACCCTGCTCGTGTCTTCCTGTGTGCTTATATGATCTTAGGCCAACCAGAGGGRGTGTTCAGCACCGGATCAGGGCAACGGGAGTTAGCTCTGTCCAAAGCAGCAGCAAGTCTCATACCCGAATTTGAAGCTTTGATGGGCATCATTCTGGATGGCAGCAGGTCGACCCCAGCTGGACCTTCCTCTCCAAATGGTTCGCCACAGAAACGATCCAGATCAGAGTGGCCCTCTGAAACCACAATTCAGGTTCCTTCAAATAGACCCTTTGCTGCGTCCCTCGCTGCATTTGATGCAGCTTGGTGTTCTTACTTGTACCATTTCGTAGCGTGGAAAGTGAAGGATGCTCGGGTCCTGGAGGAAGAGATGACTCGCATGGCGTGTCAATTGGAGGTTTCGATGCTTCAGAAGTGTAAATTTCCTGGCACTGGAGATGTTTCCGTTCTAAACCCTGACGTTCAGGCCATTCGTACTCAGGTAAAGGGGGTTAATTTCTCCGTTAGTTAATATCTAGGTTGCCTTGTTGTAGTGTTTAATATTTCTTTTGATATTCTATTAAATTGTTTCGTGAATTTATAGCCAACATCATAATGCGAGCATTCTCTCAATGTGTATCATGGGGTCAGGGTCGCAACGAGGAGTGGCGAAGATTCTCTTTCTGATGTTGTCAAATTTTTTTTTGGAAGGAGTCTAATGCTCCTGAATATTTAGTTGAGGAATCTGTTCTGAGGAGGGTGATTGTTGACATTCTGTTGCAGGTTCTTCAAGATCAAAAACTTTTGCAAGACAGAATCACGCATCTTACTGGCAAGGCCGGGGTGAAGCGACTGGAAGAGGCCTTGAGAGAGGCTCGTACCAAACAYGCAGAGGCCGTCGCAGAGGGTGCCCCGATATATTCTCCTTTTGTGACCCTGACCGGAACTGGGTCAATACCTTCCAACGCAAATGGTCCTGCAAATCCGCCTTCTGAAGGTSCCACTCAAGGCAMCGATGACAAAGAGAAACCCAAAGCTGTGAAGCCCCAATTGACCTTCCCGCCTCCAATTCGAAGGGTGCCTGTGAGTTTGCTGAGTCAGGATGTGTTACCGGAGACACCGGAGTTTTTACCAAATCATCAAGGCTCTGACCTCACAAACGAGCATATTGTGAATGAGATGCTTCATGATGCGAAATGGCAGCTGAAGAATGGAGGAACATCGCCAACAGGGCCAGAACTGTCCTCCGCTTCAAAACGGTTGATCGAGATGCAGGTAAATATATTCATTACATAATTGGCGTGGTTTTAGATCCCTGCGATTTCAGTAGGAAAACCGAAAACTCTCTGGAGCTCGCTTATAGTCCCAACGCCCCATTTTGGCACATTGAAATTTTCCAAGATAATAAATAAATTATGAGGCTATCGAGTGAAAAAAGGCATCTGCATCTCGTTAGGGTAGAAACATATAAAATGCTGCTGCGTATGTAAAGAGACCTGCTTTTCGTATTACTCACTGAAAACTTGTTAAAACTGCCTGATTAAAATATCGAAAATATGCATTTGTTTTGAAGATTTGTCACGAATATCTTTGCATCATGTGCGTCGTGCATACGTTGCGTACTTTGCAGACACAGGTGCGTACAACAATGGAGAATGCGTTCTGGGATAGTATTGCCGCTGGCTTGGCTCAAAAGCCAACTGATTACAAACGTTTCGTCAGCTTGRTAGGAGAAGTGCGAGAGGAACTTGAAGCCCTTGTGCCGGAGGGATGGAGGGATGAGCTTCGGGAGTACATGGACTTGGAATTAATTTCTCAGGTCATCCACAATCGCTTACTAGAAAAGACTTTTAATTCGAAAAATTGCTCCAAAGTACAGAAATTACTAAATATTGCGTAGCCAAGCTTCTAACTGTACGGTACTCGCTGCAGATTCTGGAGTCAGGAAGCAACGATGTTGAGCACTTGCAACGGCTATTGGACTACGCTTCCGGATTGATATTGAAGCTCGGTTCTCCAGCTCGTGATAGCACAGCCAAAGCTGCCCACGAGTCGTTGGTTAAAGAGTTATCAGCTACYGTGTCGTCCGGTAGCAAGGACCCAGAAGATGCATTCTTTATCACAATTGTTAAAGGCCTCCGTTTCATCTTTGAACAGCTTCAAGTGAGGCTTAACTTGATCTTSGATCGGAGTGCATTCTGCACATCATTGAATCTGTCTCCCTACTTTCCATAATCAACTGGATAATTGCTCATTTGAATGCTATTGCATCGATTGCAGGTGCTGAAACAGGACATTAGTGCAACTCGTTTACGCGCACTGGCTCCTCTGATTAGCGGAACTGCTGGTGTGGAATACATGCGCAAAGCTTTCTCCACGAGATACCAAYTGGAAACTGGGGCTCATAAATTTGCAGAAATCACGCAACGCCTWCCAAACACGCTGAATTGGTTCACTGAAGGTCTTCAGAGCATTGAGCAGGAGAAAACRGAGTTGGAAGCCTCACTAGCACCTGTGCAGGGAACATTGCCCACAACGCCTGCTGTTGCGACTGGGTTGCCACCTCCGTCATCAATGCGTACTGGTGGGAGAATTGGGGTCACAAGCGGTCTGGCAGCGGCTGTTCCCACAGCTGGGTCAGGGCTCCTCCACCCTCCAGGTTCATTCATAATGACCAACTACGTACTGTCTGTATTTTGCTGTAGTTGGGAGATTGTCTCGGTTTCCTTACTGTGGTCCACTGAAGATCGCACCTGTAGATCGAGACAACGCGCTTAAAATTTGATCCAACATCACGTGCAAAATCACGTGCAACGAGGGGTGTGATAACAAGTTTGAAAGTTTCCATTGAATTTATGACACCTTGTGATGCATTTGAGGTAACAAGTGTCTAATCTACCTCAAAGAGTTTGCTAAAAATCTTGTTGTCTCGAATATAGGAGCCACACGAGGACGACTTCTTAATGTTTCTCTTTGTTACTTGGACTAGTGTAAACCGAACATTGAGGAAAATTAGGCTTAGAAAGTCAATGCAAATGTTGTTTGCACCTTTGGAGGATTTCACCAGTTCAATATTTTGCACCAATGTAAGATTTTAGGTTATCTCAATCTTGTTTCTTCGAACTGTGCAATCTAAAGTGGCCCTACCCTACGCACGAGGACTGATAACTATACTGAGGGACAAATAATACAGGTGGGAAGAGGTTACATGAAGTGGAATGGAAGAGCTCKTCGACCTTAGTGCACCTGGGCCTWCTACGAATTCTGCGCCGYAGTGAGCCAGCAACKGAACCATGGGTGCCCGAGACTCTTGCTCTCAATACAACAAGATTACGTGATTGTCAGAACGCCTTTCAACGAATCCTCGTGATAGCCACTGGGTTAGTATTATTTACAACTCCAATCCTCTTGCCTGGGTTAATAAATATAAACTGCAAATCAAATCAACCAAATTGCATTTTCCCATATTCTTCACCTTATCATTCTTCTGCAATTATACACAATTGCGAACATGGGGTGCATATAGTGTTAGTTGACTTGGAAAAATTCCCGGTTTTAGCCGCTGCTTCCTTTTAAGTACTTTTCTGAACTTGCCCCTTTGACTGCAAGGGAAGGGCTTGTTACACATCTGGTGTCTGTCTCGAATGTTGGACATGGTAGTTGGATTCTTATAATATTCTCAAATGTCGTAGAATAATTTAGAATTTTTCTTGAATACTTGGGAGTATATTTCAAGGACATTCTCGTGTGACAGACGGGTTCCTATTAGTCACCTCGTGAAAGTAACATTCTACTGTAGCTTGACGTCGTGCCTGTCACCGAAGAAGAATACCCTGCCTGAAAACAGTCAATTATTGTAGGGCAGATACAAACTTTGAGAACCAGTGGGGGCAGATATATTGCCAAGTTCTTTCGTTGCATCCCCAATGTCCAGATCCATACTTTACCGTCAATTTCGTTAAATTGACGGCATTTCAATACTTTAGCAAGTTTCAGTTGACGCGTGGCCCGAAACGTAAATCCATATACCTATCCTAGTTGGTGGCGTGAAATCAGTCCTTTTTTGTGAAGATATATGTCACAATTTTTGACGCCAGAATCGCACCAATTTAACGAAATTGTGGTTCATTTTGGATGATCAAAAGGCTCCTCACATTTGAGTACAAAGGAGTTCATATATATATATATATATATAGTTTATAACCTTCCTTTGACCGCTCAATGAGAGATTGGAGAGAGTGGCACAGTTTGTTGTCTTGAAACACTGTCCTACTAATGGACTTGGCAATTTGAAAACTGTTGTTGCTGCAACCGGCAGATTGCTGGTGGCGAGGCAAGGTCTGATCAGCCAAGGCACAGCGAGCTTGCAATTGGAAGCCATAATGGAGAAGGGYAAGCAAAAGCTCGAGATTCTCTTAAACGAGCCGACGTCATCTCTACCCCAAATTGGAACGGTGCTGGCGGAGATTGCCAATGAAGTGGAAACCAGTGAAGCTGCCCCTCCCCTCAACGCCGAGCTTCTGACGAGCGTGCTTCGCAAGAGCCTGTCGCCGGATGACCCCGTGTTCGCCCGGGTCTCGGCGGCTGTGGAGGCCAGCTTGCGCGCGTTCCTGATGCTGGGCAAGAGCTCGGAGGGCATGGCGGCTGCACGGGCAGCTCTGAAGAGGATTGGCGGCGTGGATCTGATCGACAAGGTGATCGCCACCGCGGACGCTCTGGAGGTCATCGCCGAAGTGACATGCCGAGTCCATGAGCCTTGGTACTCGTGCATCGTCGCTGCAGCTGCAGATAAGTCGATCCGGGTCACAAGCTTACAACAAAATGATAATGACATTATAGAGATTTGATTATATACTTGGTTTCTAATTTATGAGCTCGTTACCGAAAGAACGATTAAAACAGTTGCAACTGAACATTCTTTTTCTCCCCTATTGAATTTATTTATTCCTTTATTATTACCACTAATTAATTGCTCAACTATCATCACATCTTGCTCGATCCCTGCAAAATAATCTTCTTACCTTGAAGTTAGGGTGAAATCGGTAAGGTAGAACCACCCGTTACCAACCAGTGCCCATAGCCAACCATAGATTGACTTATTTCCAACCAAGGCTAGAATGGGTTTTTTTCATTCACCATAAAGCACAACAAGTGGAATTAGCACCCACAATGAAACAATGGAAAAGAAATTGACACCATAAGTAATTGAGATAAGCAAGAAACTACATTCCATAATGAGCTTTAAATCCTAGCATTAGGAGAAATATGAGCCTCCAAAAGGCTGCGAGTTCTAAAAGGCTGCAGTGCTATTATGAATTTTTTTTATTTTTATTTTTATTTTTTTGAAATCCTACGTGGCATTGCTAGTGCCACGTCAAATTCTCAATAATTTATTTAYTTATATTTATTTATTTATTTTTATTTAAAAAAATTATTTAAAATTATTTAAAAAAATTTTGTAATGTCATAGAGCCTTGCGGTTGATTCATTTTGACAACCTTTTGGAGGGTTTATACTTCTCCTAATGATCAACTTCAAAGTAAATGGAACTTGAACTTTCTTTGGGAATTGAAAAGATATGTAATCTTAGACTAGCAATAAGATTCCACCAAGACTTTTTCCAATACGATAATGGGAACCATGTTGGATTGCTTATTCAAACGCCTTTAGGTATAGTTACCTTAGAACTTACAATCTACATTGTGAAAGCTTTTGAAAATTCTTCTACATAATTTTATATTATTTTAGTGCAAGATCCTACAATCAGATATGCAAGAAAATCAAATTTTAAGAGATTTTCACTTTCAAATAGAAATGACAATATTGAGTGTTTTTTATATATAAAAAAAGGCTTTGGTCTTTTAACAAAGTTTAAATTAACTAAATAGGAAGCAATTGGCTCACTAAACTTAGAGAGTAAGGAAGCAAATGATCCAAGAGTTGATTCAATCTAGAAGCTACGCAACTCAACAAGGAAGAGCCCTTGTGATCTTATAAACTATTGTCCAATGTTCTAGAATGGTTCCTTGCATATGCATGATCTATACTGTATTCTTTGGCTATATTTGACACTTGGATGAGCTATGAAGAGCCTACAACTTGGCCTACTATGTCACGCCCCTATCTCCTTGGGGTGCCCAAAGTGCCTTAGTGAGCAAGGGGGACCTTGGGGGTGACTCCCCAAGCCTTGCAAAAGTCTAAGAAGGGAGAAATGAGAGACTCCCAAGCAAATAGGGCGCAATAGCGCCCTGATTTCGACGATCATGGTAAAGTTCCATACATGCTTGGAAAGAGCTTGAGAAGACACTTCTAACCATCCAAAGAACGTGTGATTTGGACTTGTGAGTCAAAAGTTATGGACGTTCAAAGTTGGGTGTGTCCCGATGGCACTGAGACACTTAAGGGTTAGGAGTGAGGGGTTCCCAAAGGTCCCCCCCTCTATGAAACATGGCATGTATAATATATCATTGGAAAGCTATAAACACAAGGATGCTAGAATGAGAAGCATTACGAGGTTCTAAGCTACAAGTCAAAAGTTATGGCCAAGAGAAGGGTCGTGGTGAAGGTGTGACGCCTCCCCCGGTGAACCCGAATCTTTGGAGGACCATAACTTTGCAAGAACTTGTCCAAATGGGACAAGTGGGCGGTCCATCGGCATCTACTTGTTGCGTAGATACCGCACGTGGGATTTAGTGCTTTGGTCGTGAAGTTACGCCGTTTGGAAGTTCGGGAGTCCAAACGGGGTTGTAACTTGGGATTTGGACTTGGAAGTGTGTGGTCTTCCAAAACCAGAGGTCATGGGGTGACCCCCCTCGACCTAGGAGGTGGAGGGCTACCAAATCCTACAAAGGGTACTATAGGAGGGGTTGGTCTCCCTCCTCACTCCCTCTTAGGGCCTTGGTGAGTTCCGGTGACTCATGGTTGGTGAGGTTGGTGATGCAACCTCGCCACTGCTTCCAAGGCACCATGGGACACTTGTATGGGTGTACAGTGGCACCGGTTGAGTGGAGTCCCACTCCTTGCTAGGCCTTTGTTGAGGTGTCCTGAGTTGTGAGTCCCGATTAGTATTGAGGGGAAATTAAATAGCAAATACACAAAGGGCTTAGGATGGAGTTGAGGTGACACTCAAGGGCGGTTAGCACCAGTGGGGAGTAGTGCCTCCACCGTGTGCTTGGACATCAATGGAAGTTCCGCCCCATGCCACCAAGTGGCATGCCAGGTGTCATGTGCGAAGTGCGTGCTAGCAGTCCCGGAATTAGGACTTAGCAGAGTGAGTTGGAAATGGGGACTAACGTTGTGGGTGCGTGGCATGTGCAGTGTTAGTCAGTGGTGACCCAAGTAATGCTGAAGTTGAAGAGTGGTGAGCCCATTAAGTTGTGCAGGACTTCTAAAGGCTGGTTGAAGCTGTAAGGTGTTACTAGAGCCGCAACACACTAGAGGAAGATCATTCACTTTTATCACTTTTTTTATATGTACCTATAATTGGAACTTCTTTTTTTGAACAATTAAAAAAATAATGTAGAATGGCTGCAAGGTCACATTTGTATGAAAAATGTCCAAAATGGTGGTTATTCTTTGCATTCATTCTTCAAAGCAAGTTGGTTACATGCTTGAAAAATTTCAAATCATTTAGAATTGTACAACATATAGAAAAAAATAGTAAGTAGAAAGAAGTATTAAACAACTCAAAATACTAAATTGTAAATAATTTATTTATGGAATTGAAAAATGCCAATCCCAATGATGAAAATGTTGTAAAAAACAATTTATACCTACTGTTTTTATTGTTTTCCATAGAAATTTAAAAATTGAATTAAATAATGGATGTCAAACTTTTCTATAGAGTAGAGATTCTATAACTACCCGCAAACTTCCCCAAACCAAAACTCCTCATAACTTTTGCCTCAATGGTCAAAGTAGAATGATTCAAAGCTTTCCACGTAGATATAAATCTAAAGAATTAGTTTCAAACTTTTATTTTAAAAAAAGTCATTTTTAAAGAAGTATTTTTATGCCTAGGCTGCCCGCCGAGCAATGAAAACTACGTACCATACATAACTTTTCAACTATGTAGTCAAAAATTATGGGAATTGTTGGGCCTTAAAGAGTTAAAGGTACTTCTTGGTAAAATGTTGTATGAAAATTTCATAGAAAAAGAATAAAAACTCAATTTGTAGTGAGCTACCTAAAATTGCTATGTTACCAAAAAAATGCACTTTGGGCATTTAGGGGTTAAGTTATTTTTTATCTTAAATTATCCTAAGTTATGGATCTTTTGGACCATGTGTCCTATAATCATGTTTTTGATAACCGTTAGAAATTTCCCTGCAAGGAAAAATGCACAAACTTTGATTCATGGTTGTTGTATTTGGGTGGACTATCCGCCTACCCATCCATCCAATTTACCCGCCTAATGTAATTAACTTTCTGGGAATAAAATTGACGTGGACTTCACCTTAAATTAAACTGTTTGTTTGCTATAGTTTGTAATATTGAGATCCTTGGAATTGTGCATCCTTCAATGGCATTCTTGATACAAGTGGAAAGTTCTCTCTGAGGAGGGGTGCGTGGGTTTTGTTTTGTGGTGTTGGGATCTATAATGTGAAAGGTATTAATTTTGAAGTTTTTATGAATTAAAATATTAGAAAATTACTTTTACTTTCATTTTGACTGAGCCGTTGGCACACGTGACATTATTAAACTTTGCTAGGAGATCCCCTTTTGCGCCCCCCAAATTGGGAGCCCCCCAAGAACAAAACACCTACCCAGCCAATGGCAGTATAGAACATTGACAACCCAAAGATAGGCAACCAATGATGTTGCGAAGATTGTAATTGAAGTCTTCCCCAAGTATATAGGGGGGAATTATACCTCCACCTCGGGGGAGTCAACTCATCTGCTTAACAATGTTATGCAAGGCACACTAGTAATCCTAGAAATACCGCATATAAATTAAGTTAGGAGGCTTGAAATCCGCTCAGGCTCTAAAACCGCCCACCTCCTCAAATGTACACTATTTGTACATGTTCCTTTTTCATCTTTACAGGAATGTACAAACAATGTACATTTGAGGAGGTGGGCGGTTATAGAGCCCTATGCCACTTCAACTTAAAAAATTCATAACTAATTCCACAAAGCTCCAAAAAACATGAAACGACTTGGGTTAGATGCCAATCCCACTTGTGTTTCAAGATAAATTTACTCAAAAATATTTCAAGATGTTCCACTTCCCCAAGATTCAGTTTCAGCTCTTAGATGGGCGTTTTATGGACCTCCTACCGGCTTACTACTGTACACCATCAAGCGACCAGGATGAAGTCAAGTGGCATATTACCCACGGGGAATGTCACAGTAATCAGACGAAGGGGGGCGAATTGTTTGGGATGAAAGTTCGCCTTCCGTTCATCGGACACTTCCTCCGTCTCCTTCGGTGTACAGTTAGCAAACCCAAGCCTGCATGATCTTCCGCTCTTGCATCTCATGGTCTCCTGCGATGCTGCTCACGCTCCTGATCCGCCGCCTCAGGCTCTCTGTCCGATGCCGACAATCCCACTCCCGTCCCGCTTATCCCAGAACGACAATTGTGCATTTGCAGCACTCAGACTTGTTCAGTAGCTGGAAATTGAATTTGGTTCGTCCGTATGAAGAATAGGTTGTGTGTGTGCTGCTACTTGTAGTTTCATCTTTTAGTCTCTATCTCATCATGCGAGTTTGTTTTGCATTATTTTCCTATTTCTCGATTTCGCTGATTGTCGTGTCAGTGGCATAACATTCTTGGATACAGAGGGTTGGGGGGGTCCTTCTATAGTGTAACAAGAATAATTTGTGTCACCGTGTAACAAATCTTGAATGGCCAAGATTTCATTCAAGATTTGCTAACAGTGAAAGAAGCCTTGATTCATTGGAAGGAAAGGTTAACCTGCCTCCAAATTCAAGAATCTTACGAAAGTAGACTTCCATTGAGAAGAAATTTCGCATATAGAAGAGTCAGTTTCGGTTCGGTTCAGTGGCAGGATGTCGCTGGAAATTGGGTACAGTTTGCCCGTTCAGTTTTTTCATTGTGGTATTTGGGTGATCTGTAAGAATGGGTTGTGTTTGGGAAAACATAAGCAATGTCATCCTCTGGACAGGTCTCTATCATAYGCTTCGTTACATACATAGGTTTGGACGAAATTCAAGTTTGTTTTGAATTATTTCCCTTTTGGTCTGTTTCGCTCAGTTTGGTTTCAGTATAGCAGACTTTGAGTGAAGAGCAATTATTTTCCAAAAGCTCATCACCATGGTGCTCTCGTTCTCATATGGTCCGCATCAGCTGCTTGGTCCGACGATGCCAAGAATGTCCAGGAGGTCAATGAAGTCCATGAGAGCTTTGGAGCTGAAGAAAAAGATAAACCCAGATACGCCACCTCCATTCGAAAAGAAAGTGAAATGGCCGCATGCTTATCAGCGTATAAGCGAAACCAAAGAATACCATGCTCTCGAGTGAGTGTTGCAATGCAACGTTGATCCACTAATTTGCTCTGCAATAGAAACTAGTACACTCTACATATGCTAAAAGATACTCTGTAGTTGTTCAAGACGAGGTGTTTTAAATCTTGTCCATGTTTTCCTTGTATGTTTTCAATGTTTTCAATGTACACTTGACGCTTAGCTGGGATCACCTCTGTTGTATCTTCTTTCTACGAAGAACTTTACATGCTTGTTCAAGGTTAAGCAGATTGATATCACTGTAGAGAAAGGAGCAAAGACAATATGTCTCTATTGATAATTTATGCCTGTCTGGGGATAGGGACTACTTCTGGTTCTACGAGGAATGGAACCTCATCAACAACAGATTCGTGAAGAAATTTGGAAAGAGGCTGCAGGATATGTTGATCGAGCTTCAGAGTATGCATCGGGTGAAACTGGAGAACAAGGTTGTCATGGATAACGTGAAGAAATGGGAAGACGTTATCCTTCCCGATGATGTAAGCATTCCTTCTTTATCCTGAGCTTGCCATCTTCGGTCTACATCATTCATTAATTTTCTTTTTTTTCTGCTGCATTTCGTCCAAATGATCTTTTGCAGAGAGCCTTTAGACTGTTTCAACTAAAACTGAATTGAAGTTAGTATGATTTTGACTAATTATGAACTTAATATAGTTTTGAATCAAAAACTTAACATAAAAGTTCTATCTAAATTGAAGAAGTAGAGACCAATTCTGTGAGTGCTTGGAGTTATCTGCTCCTTATCTCAAGATGGGTGACCTCCAGGTGTTTGAGAAAGTCTGACTTTGAAGCACCTGTCAAACATGGATTAGGGTTAGCTCAATTTTAACGAAACACTGTTAATAGTATATATGCAGATTAATATGTGAAATTCAAGTGAAACTCGCTAGAGCCTAGGGCATGGAGCTTCTCCGAAATTAACCAAATGAATCTGGTTTCGAATGTCCTAATGTATAGCCGAAACAGGAAGTTTGCAACTTTCAGACTACTGGATTCTGACATTAACCCCCGTTCTGCAGTGGGAGTCTAATTTGCGCGGCTCCTGTGACACTGTACCAAATCCGGGAAGAAGAGTGGAATGGAGGGATATCGTTGTGTCTTTACTTCCTAAAATTATCCCCGATCGGAAGCTCGTGGAAAGAATTGGTTTTGCAGATCAAATGCCTCGTCCTCATACGTTTTTCGAACACTCAGACGCCCATTTGAAGACGAGAAAGGAAGACTGGAAAAGGTGGGAAAAGTATTGTGCCAGTATGGCCGAAAGGCTGAAGAATGAAGAGCCTCACTATCCCGAGTTTCCATATTTGAAGGTARYGGAAAGTTTCCATTCACCAGACAGCAAGGGAGAGGTTCCGTACACCTTTATCAAAATGAACAAATCAAAGTTCCGTCAATGGAGCACCTAATGTAAAGTATTGTACAGTACAGTACAGTACTGTTTGGTTAGTGGAGCCTCTAACTTACTTTACTAGTCTCCTTTCACCAAAGAGTGTGCAATCTGGGTTCTAAAGTTCATTATAGCTGTGATCTTGAGTACTGCCTCATATTATAATAACTGTAGCCTATCTTTTTTTGTTGAGCTGCAGGTCTTTGGAGACCGTGTCCGTGCCCGAAGTCCAAAAGGTCATTCTTTTGTCTGCAAGGAAGAGCAGAAGGTGACGATTGTTTCTTTGCAATTTTATCCAAGGCTATTTGAACATGAGTCCGTAGTGATTGTCGTTTCTGCCTTGTGACACTCAGGAATTGCAATGATTCAAGTATGCAGATGTAATGCAAAATTCAAATCTACAATTGTTTTGTTTAAACATCAGTAGCAAATCATGCCTTCAAGTCGCATTGCCTTATACATCATTACAAATATTTGAATCATTCAACAAATTACTCGGGCTAAACTTCAATCTCTAAGTAACCATACAACAAGTTCCAGCTAATTTTATTTGAATTGTGCAGGCATATCAACCAAGCCCTAATGTTCCAGAGGAGCAGCGTCCAGTGTACCACGATGGCCCAGTAGGATATTTGAGCCCTCCTTGGCTTCATTTCGCTTGCAAACCTGGTAAGTATCTTCAATTGACGACTATTGTTTATCAATTTAGTTTGATAAAATACATGTTCATGAGTGACCTCAGTTCAAAAAATTCTGTTTCAAATAAAGTGCTGTTACCCTCGCTCTTACCTTGATACTAACTGCTTTTTAGTAAAATAATTTGCTAGTGAGCTTGGAGAACTAATTACACGATCCCTTAATTCTCTGTGTGTGACTAACTTAACTTCCTTCAACTTTCATGTCCCTGACAATAGGCGCAGTCATTGGTCATACGGTGAAACTGGAGAACGTAGGCTCCACGGCCCTGTTCTACAGATGGGAGAGGAGGCCACTGGAGGCCATGGGAGTGACAACCCCCAGACGCACCTTAGGTGGGCTGCCTCTGGATATCTTCACTGGCACGGTACTGGTATGGGGGCTCCCGTGATTTAGATCGTGGACCCTTCACCAAAAATCGGGTAGTAAGTAATAAGTAACTAAAATAATAAATTAGTGACTTCAAATAGGAAGAGGCTTGAGAATAATTAATTAGGTTTCCATTGCTAATCACAGGTAATACTTTATCTGAATCACGGCACCTACACTAGGACCGACAAGCCATTCAAAAACTATAAACATCTGATTCTTTGGTACATGACTATGGACCCAAAATTACCATCCACCTGCAATGTGACCTTGTCCCCTTTCTTAGAAAAAAATAAGCCACTTTGCTAAAAGTGGGAAGTGGGAGGCCTGGACTTTTTGCTTATATTTTTATAAGAATATATTAATTACCTTAATTTTATCAAATTCATCGTATGTAAAGTTCATTCTTTTTTGAAAGTCAAGCATAGGTTTGGATGACTAAGAAGTTTTGTGGTAAATGAAGCCCCTGGCAAATCTCTCTATTCATCGTCCAGATTTTGGATTCGTCGGTGCACTAAGCACACTTAACTCGGGGTTCCTCTAAATTTTCATTACTCTCTGTTATTTGTGCAACAATTGTACTAATGGTCATATTTAGCATGTTATAGAGCAACAAAATTCTGACATTGAGGTGTCGAGTACTAGGCTTCTCTCAGGTTCAAAACATCAATAATTGGAGTTCAGGAATCCAAGTGTGTGCAAAGCGATGTGTCTGTTATCAGATTAGCGAAATAAGAACTGAGTTCTTTTTTATAATTGTGTATATAATTTGTACTAATCAAGTATTCTGGATTGTTTTGTATGATGGTACACAGGAGCCCACATCACCAATTGCAGAAATTTTACAGTCATGAATGGAACCGGAAGTGTACTCCCTGGAGGAGCTCGCGAATTCTTGTTCATGTTTAGCTCGGACGTGGAAGGTTTTTTCATGGAGACCTGGGTGTTGCGTGTAGCTCCAAGGATGCGTCGACCGATCAAGCCACTCTACCTCAAGGGAGTGGCTACCTTGAAGGAGATCGACAGGTATGGAATTTATGGTCCATGCATCGATGCGGTCATTAGTTGGATGTGCTCAAATTCATGTACATAAGGTGAATTACGTTGAGCGGAACACTTTCATGATTTTTATCTTATTTCTTTTGCTCAATTGTTTAGAGATATTCTCATATCAGTGTCTTGCCGTTTGCACAATACGTCTTGGTAGATTTTGAAGAGATTTCAATGATATTTGGACATCACTTACTGACTTTTTCCTAGGGAGATTTGTAATGGAGAAATGAGAACTAGGTAGTCGATTTTAGAGAGACCTCCTCATTCGTTATATTGCAATTGTTGGAAAGTTGTAAACAAAATAGTTTAGATAGTGACATGATAATCATCTTTCAAGTAGGTACGAGTAGATCATTTAGAAAGGCCTCTTTACTGGAATCTTATAAATTTCATCGTGCTAACAAGACCTCCACGTGTTCATTCTCCCTATGATGTTATGGCTGAAATTCTTGAACCATCGATCTCAACTGAAAATCATGTCTTTGATACACGGTGAACTCGATACAATGCATTAGGCTCTTGAGGTTCCATGAGAGGTTCACACAGGCATTGACATGGATGTTACAAAATTTGTTAGGGGGCTGTTCAACAAGATGACCCAAGCCTTGAACCACCGGGAGCTAATGCGTGGCATAGGTGAAAATTTAGAAAGTATCCAAGAACGAGCACTCAAACTCTCGAGCTCAACGGAAGAGTTTCGGAATGCTGAGTACATGTTCTCATCTGAGGCTTTCAATTTCATCAAGCAAAACTTGTCAATGGAGCCACCCATTTACTTCATACCCTCTGTTTATAGCGCGTTCGATGTTATGGTAAGAGTGGTGAAGGAGATTCTTTTACAGCAGCCACCTAGTGAGGAGGGAATTGGTGGTGGATCTGATAATATGGAAACGGAACCCTGCGGAGATAACGATGCAGACTCCGTTGTATCCTCTGGTAGTAATTTGGCCTCACCTTTACCCTCTTGGGCGCAAATCAATGCAAGCAAAGCAAGGCAGCCTGAGAATCACTTCAGTGACGCAGCCTCAACAGTATATGATAAGACCTTGGCAGCTCTTCTATGTCCAGGCTCTGTGATTACCACTGTGGCAAGAACTGAAGCAGCAGAAGCGCCATCAGTAACCTCTGTAGATGAAAATATATGGGATGATTCAGAACCACCGTCAGATGAGAATCGTTGGGATGGTGCTGTCAAGCCGATATTACAAGGCATTGCTATGATTCAGGATGCGGACATTCAAGAGCAATTGCAGCAGAAGTTTCATGAGTTGCTAGGGTTAGCTCAAATTCCGCCCCATCAAACTGCGTTGCTTCATTTTCAAATGTATCGCACGTTGCATAACTTGGCCGATGCTGTGGAGGAGATTTTTGAGAGAGTAAACGAGGATGAGTCAATTCGTGCAACAACGGAACGGTTGGTACAAAGCTTCTATGCGAATTACTTGCGGGAAGGAGCTGAGAAGGAGCAACAGGACCTAATGGAAGCAGAGAGTGTCAAAGAGTTCGGAAGTGTGAAGGTATACTCACTGTTCCTTTTATGTGTGGTTTTCCTRTTACAAAATGATCMAAGTWTWCAGAAGAGCTATCTAGAATATGATAGAGAATTAAGCTAATCAAACAAAAAATTTGAGTTCAATCCATTCCTGTAAGGAGACAATCGCTCTGGGTCTTTTGAAAATGTGCAGACTTGGACACAAGTCCATGAAAGATTTTACATAATTATCACTGCAACAAGTGGTATTGATTTTGGGAAGAGTGGTTGGGATTAGTAAATGGAGATGTGTGAGAAATTTGAGTTTTTTGAACCCTGACCAAAAATTTGTGCCCTTAAAACTCATTTACAAATTCAGCTAGCTCTTGGTGTGGACTTCCCAACAATTTTTTCGTTGGAGCGTCATAGAAGAGCGTCCACCGTGAGTCATTTAGCCTCCAAGACTCTTAGTTCCTGCATATTCGCCAAATGTTGCAACTTTTTGGGACAAATTGGTATTGCAAGGTGACTAATGTAATACGCGATAAATGCATTTAACGTCGCTTTTAATTACTCTGAAAATGAATTGGTAACGTAATGGAGCTGAGGGACCAAATCTGCAAAATCTTCTTCGATAGGTAATATTTAGGGTTTAGGATTGTTGTCTATGATGGAGCTGACTTCATGTTTCTGGCCTTAGGACAAATCGGATCTCGTGGAAATGTGGGAGACTGAATTGAAACGGGAGGTGGACGTGGCGAGCCCTGCTGARAACCACGAGATGCTAACGTACTGCTTCAAGTGGATTCAAATCATGACTGAACTCCGATGCGCTATGCCTGAGGGGTTCAATTTCTACCAAGATGATGTAGAGCGGGAGCAAGCCGCGGTTATTGATTGTATGGCTCAAAGAATTGCAGAAAGTTATGCTGATGACGAAACCAAATGTTGGAACATTTTCTCACTTGAGCGACATAAGACGGAACTGATCAGAGAACAAAGCAAACTATCTAGTCTAATGACCTGTTGATGTAAGCCCTCCTAATTAAATTGTACATCAATATTTGTGAGTCTACTTGACCATGCATTCTTCGTAAAATCATCATCTCGTAGAACAGCTACTACTTCAAATCTACTTTTCATTGCGAATGTGCAGGGATAACTGAGTTCAACATAAACCATGGTCACTTTCATTTGAATATCATTCTCACTTTCTCTCTCAAATTGCAAGTGATCTACAGGTTTCAATCAAGTACTAGCTGGCGATGCAAAGTACTGATTTCATTTCATATAAAATGCATGTGAGAAAGATGTCTAACTCTCAATTTGTGCATGATTGTTGTTGTTTCCTATGTGAAGACGCTTCAGGCCCAAAGATTACTCTCAATAGAGTTTTTCTATAAATTTTGTTGAGATGAGGAGATGCAGCTGCGGTTGCAATGCAAGAGGTGTCCCCTATTTTGAAGTGGTGTAGGCCTTGAAAATCCCATGGCCAATCACAACTCTTGCACACCTTGGCACCAGCACAGTTTGCACCCACAGAAGATTGCCTGGTCAAAATGGAATGCTAATCCTGTGTTCAATAAAAAAAAAAGTAGGTGTTAATCTAAACTTGGCCCTGATTACATTTGTGAATGCTGGAATACCTTGTAATTTCGCTTTTCTTATTCACAAAATAGTACTGAAGGCCCTGTGAATTAAAGGATAGCGTTCTTGGATGGTTGAATTTATTCCTTTGGTTAGTATATGTGAGTATGTGACTTGCTTTGTATTCAAGATGGTTGGGCATTGGGTGGATTGCAGTTAAACCGGTTGGTTATCCATCGATTGAAATGGGGAGCATGTAAAACTAAATTGACCAGTTTCGAAGAAAATGGTGGTTGAGATGTGGCATTTACGGCTACACTATAATTACCTTGTAAGTATGATGCCAATTCTAAATCTTTGCAATTTTAATAGCATAATTTCATTTGCTTTGGGCAAACCATTTGCTTTGGGCAAACCATTTGCCTGAGAATGACATCAAGCTCACATCTAATTATGGACGGGTTAAATAAATTTTAAAATTCTTCTTACATTGAAACTATGAAAATCAGAAAATGCAAGAAGCATGTCAACTTGTTACTCTACAAGATCCTACTTTACAAAATATTAAGATTTGTTTCACCCTACAGAGAATTCGCTAATGAAAATTTGAAGGGGACACATTGTGTCCTCTTGGTCCTTGAGGGGTTAATGAGTTTTTTGATGCACTTCTATTCATAATAACCTGACAAGTTCTAATTTTACACCAAACAAAAGATAGGAAGATAATTTAGGGAGTTGTTTACAGAGTTGGATTGATGATGCTGTAACGCAACCATACTATATGAAACTCAACTACAAACACCCATAGTTACATAATGCTGGCCAGTCCAAGATTGACTCCCGGGGGTACTAACTACTAATAATAAATTCTGGCGGCACTTCAACAGGACGATGATAATCAATCAACAGATATCGTGATGAAATCAATGTATAAAGTTTCAGCTGAACCCAACAACAGCAATCACAGAATTTCGTTGCAGAACAAGCGAAATTGTGACTCAAATCTACAGGAAATTCTAAGATTGAACTAGCACCGTAAGTTATAAATTTAGGTTTCAATCCTTGCCTCCTGAAAGAGCCAAAGTCGATCGTGGGATACCACCAATTTGAAGGAAATGAATTCAATTGACGTCGGACAGTTTAATTGCAAATTAGACACAGACTGGTTATATTTAATTGCATTCAATGTGGGAAATCAAATGGAAGCTATCTGCAAGCTCTTTAATTTCTTCTTCTGGAGTGCACAACTTTTGATTAATATGTACATCATTCCTTATTGAAGGCCATATTTGTTATATTGAGACTTTTAATTTGCAAATTCTAAGACAGAATGCTAGTTATTGTTTTTATGTGATCTAATCAATTTTACTGCAGTTATGTGTAGATATCAAATAAGTGATACGAAAAAATTTCTACTCCAATCCGTCTATGATGCAAATGCAATGCGAAGGCAGTTTGAAATTGCATACTGCAAAGCCGGAAGTGTTATAAGCACACTTCTTCTTTTGAATTCCCTGTGACTGGTTTGGAGAGAATGTAGTTTATCCTTGCTAGTTTGTGCCAATGTTTATATTTTTTTGTGTTCTAGTGTCATTGTGAATGGATCTACAAAGAATTTCTGTATAGAGGGAAGTTGTGAGTTTTTTTGCAAGGATTTTTGTAAATTCTCCCCAAATCCCCCGTGTGCAATCCAAATTTGTAGACTTTTTCAACACACTGGCACATCTTACATTTTAATGTGGTTTCCACCTAGAACTATGTATTTGGTAGATTTTACAAGATGTAGGTGTTCCATATCAATTGTCAAGGGTATTGTGCGGTTGGACACATAAGAGTTTAATCCAACAAGATCGACACTAGAACCTCTAATAAGTAGCACTCAAGCACTCTCTAAATTAATATCAATACCTCTCTTACTAGAGTAATGTGTCAGATTAGTCCCAGACTAGGCTGCTTGTAAACATCATGAGGGTGAATGCATGAATTTGTCACAGTTTGTATATTAAGTTTTTTTTAGTAACAAGGAGTGTCCAAAATTGATGATCTAGAGCTGAAATTTTTGTGGTCTATTTCCATACTAGGTAGGCATGTTTCTTCCAAAGGGAGTTTAAAAAATCATCATTTTCTTTCCTCTACATGTGTGCTAACAAGCCTCCCTTGGATGCACACTTTTGAACATTCAAGATGGTTTTGAGATGATTCTTTTAGTGAAATCTCTTCATCACAAAGTTCTCCCAAATTGAAAATTCTTAGTTTTAAAAAAAATTATTTTCCCTATTTTTGACAAATTAAAACATCAAAGTACCTATTTTCATGAAATTTTGCACTATTCTAGTTTTCATACTTAAAGATTTTTTCTACGCTTTTCCTTCCTAGGACACCTTCTTAAATGTACATAGATTGAACAGATTTTTCTAATCTTTTAACAATTATTTTTCTAATTATACAGTCCTCTTGAAAAAATCATGAGTACTGTAGCAATTGCTATAAAAATCACATAGTGTTTCATGCATTTATCCATGAATGCAAATGACACTTCTTTAATGTAATAACCTCTATATTGTAATGAATCAATCCGATCCCAGCATGACTCTTATTAGAGGTTCTAATGTAACAAAATTAATGTTGATTGTGTGTCTTGGGCATTTAATGGAGTAGGTTGTGAGTGGAATAGTTGGTAAGACTGGTTTATAAAAATTAGGGCTTAGGCACAAAGGATCAAAAGCAATGATTTTTTTATTATTTTAGGCAAGCACATAAAGCAAACTACTATACAAATGGAGAAGTGAAGTTATTTACATCCATAGACATGATGGAAAATGAAAAAAGTGGATGAAAAAACATATTCGTCTAGAAGTGTGTAAAGTCATCCATGATATCTAGCAATATTCTTCCTAGATTATGTAGCAAATGAGCGATTTCATCATTGAAAAATAGGAAAAGCTATTGCTCACTATTTCCTCAAAAAAACTTGTATAGCTTCTAAGTTCTAATTGATAAATTGCCTCAAAAAACAACCCTAGATAAAAGGAGATTTTTAAAAGGAATCTCATTGATAGTAAAACATGTGCAACTATAATTGATCCTATTTTCAACCGAGCGTAGTTACAATTGTTAAATATAAATTTATTTTRTTATTTTATGTTGTCTATGGAAATAATAGATTCCAAGAGACTTTAGCATGCAATAATTGAATATCGTATGAGTAAGTTATGAATTTCAAAGTATTGTCTATGAGTGTAAAAAAAACAACATTGGACTCTTATTGACTTTTATTTTTGGATTGTGCACATTCAATGGCTCTCAAAGTATTGCCATAGCTAATTGAGTAATTCAAATTTTTAAAGTAGATTTGGACATGGTGTGGACTTGTGGTAGAAATAACACATTTGCATATAACAAATTTAAAGAAAAATTTAAACAATCTTTAAACTTTTCAAGAATTTAATCAAATTTAATAGTGTTAGAATATTTAATTAAAGTACAAAAAATTTCAAGATTCTTCAGTAAGTAGAATGAAAATTCTTCATATAATGCTTTGAAAAGAATTTCACAAATTTTTAAATATTATTGACTAAAATAAAACACCAAATATTTATGAAATTATAAATTATTCAAAATACCACTAAAAAATTGTAGAAAATTTAAAAAATATAGAATATACATATATGTATACATACACACGCACACAAATGTATGTTCCTCTCAGTATTCAAAATGGAATTATTCAAAGTTTTCCATGTATATATAAATCTGAATATCAGATTTTTCGTTTTGAAAGAAGCGATTTTTAAATAATTTTTTAACTACCCGAGGTGCCTACCAAGCAATGAAAATTGCATATTATACAATACCTTTTTAACCGTGTAGTCAAAAGTTATGAAAAATTTAGGGACTTAAAACTACTCATATACATGTTGTGTGAAAATTTCAAAGAAAAATATAAAAACTACATTTGTAATGAGCTACTCAAAATCACCATGTTGCCAAAAATGAAATTTGGGCACTATTTGGGGGTTAAAATTTAAAATTTTGAAGAGCAATGAAAAGCTTACAAGGGGAAAAAAAACACAAAATTTATTTTGAAATTGCTTCAACAAAACAAGTTGTAGGAAGAGAACAAATGACCTCTGTTAAATGTAATTTATTGCAAATTTTCATTTGAAGTTAGATAAATGCAATTATGTATTGTTCTTTTGAAGCCATATTCAAGTAATAATATTAACCCTTGAACGCTGCGGCAGACGTTTTGTCCACTCGATGACAAGAGAATCAAACCGTGTAGGACAGAATTGCAACTTTTCATCCTCGGTATTAGGAGTGGAAAGGAAAGATCTTTCCTAGTACTTTGACTTCCAGTAAGTATATTTGGCTTTTCAAAGTAGATGATGGCACAGGGGCTCAAAAATACATGATTTCCATGGCCACCAATCCATCCTTCAAGGGCTAATGAATGATGCTATCTGAACTTGACTATTTGTTATGACTACAATTATCTACTCCCTCCGTCATGAAATAAATGTGGGGTTTCCAAATATACTTGTCCCAAATTAAATTTGAAATTGGCTCTCTATGACTTGATAGACAACAATTGAAGCTAGTTTGAGCTCCATGAAATAAAAGAATTTGCAGTTCCATGCTCCAAAGACTATATAGCAATTCGAATCAAATGGAAATGGAATCAAAATGCAACCTCTAGCCAACTAAGAGCAAAGAATTAAACCTACAACTATACAAAAATTGCTATTAACAAATCTCTTGTTGAGAATTTTTTGGAGTTGAATCACAAGACATTGTCGGAATTGAATAAAAAGAGTGTCAATGGACATCACTCCACCAACACTTCTCAAAAAATGATAAAAATTAATAGCATTGGAGAAATTTCAAAAAGGGAGAAAAAAATTCAGTCTCACCGCTTGTTTTCAACATGCACCACTTAATTGTTGACTTCCATTCTTTCACACCTAATATGGCTTAGTAGAAGCTACAATAACTACATGAGCTCCTAAAAATAGGAACAACTTGTGTGCTAAACTAGCCATTTCCAAGAAAACCCAGATTTATTTTGGGATGGAGGTAGTACTACGGTAGTACATAAATCACTTCTTTTTATTCAACTTGTCGAGGACCAAGTAGTAGTTTTTGATAATGTAGCATTTTTGGTTATCCATTTACAAATGAAATTTTCATTTCTTTTCCTTTGAATTTTCACAAAACATGTTGTCAAAGAATAGTCTTAAAGAACATAAACTCTCCAACATAACTTTCAAGTACATGGTTAAAAAATTGTTGTATGATATGTACTTTCTTCTAGAGCCAAGTCAATTTGGCCACCTTAGAAAAAACCTATTTTAAAAAAAATGTAAAATCGAAATTGATTTTATAAATTTATTTATATGTACAATGTTTTACATCATTTTATTTTGATTAGCAAGATGAAAGATACGAATTTTTTTATTTGTGGGCAACTCTAAAGTCTCTATGCTAGAATCAATACCTTTAAGATAGGTTGTTTGTTTTGTTTTGTTTTGTTTTGTTTGTTCCGTTGAAATGTAATAAAACGGAAGGCGTACGGCAGCGCTCTTGCTACAGCTCGAATGATCTTGGCAAAGGGGGGTTCATGCACTTTGTTCCATGGCGTTTGGACCTACGATGTGAAAGTTATTCAATTTCAAAGGTTTTAGTGAATCGGAAAATAGAATTAAATTACCTTTTATTTTGGAAAATTCATAAATTTTGCATTGCAAGTCCAAATGCCACAAAACAAAGCCCTTACACTCCTTTGTGCATGGAGCTTTCTATTCATGCCAATTTTGTGACATTTGAACCTTCAGTGTGAAAGTGATTGAATTCAAAGATTTTATTACAAATAATTTTTTTTTTAAATAACTTTTATTGTAGCAACGGCACATGGCACACTAGCAAACTTTGAAGTCATTCATTGATTCAATTTTCAATATTTTTGGGAAAAAAAAAATCATAAGATGCAAATTTCTTATTGGAACTATACAACCATTGGGATTCAAAATCATATATGTATATTACTATTGTACATATATTGGCTTCTATCACTATCATGCATAATGCAAATCAATGGCATTGGAATGGAAGGAACATTTTTTTCATATGCATATCAATGACTTTTTTTTTTTTTTCAGTTTGTCGATCCCAAGGTTTGCACTAACATCATCGACATGACAGTTGAATAAATTAAAGCAAGATGCAGACCCCTGATAACGCCATCCGAAGATCGAGTACTATATAACGATTTTCTCCGAGGTGGGAATGAAGAAGTAGCAGCTAGTACGAGACATTGTGCTCTGACTTCGAGTCTTAGTGATCGAGGTAGTGTCCAGTGTCGAGATTCTTGATTGTGGAGGCTGGGGGAGTTTGTGAGATGTTCGTGCTGGAATCGAAGGCCTAACTAAGCGGGGACGCAACAGATCGAAGTCATGGCGATGGAGTTTCTTGGAGGATCTTGGGGTAATGCCCCGGGGTCATGGTGGGCTTTGGCGATGGTGATGACGACGCTTGCGGCTATTGCGGCTTATGTGGTGAAGAACAATCGAGGGAAGTTGCCGCCAGGGCCGAAGATGTTGCCAGTGCTTGGAAACATACACCAGATGAGCGCGCTTCCTCATCAGACTTTCTGGCACATGGGGCAGAAATTCGGACCCATCATTTACGTGAAAATGGGCGTAAACCCGATAGTGGTCGCTGGCACGGCCGACGCGGCGCGGGAGTTTTTGAAGAATCACGACAAGTCGTGGGCGAGTCGCCCGACAAATGGCATGGTGGCGAAAATTTTCTCCGAAAACTACCTCGGGATTGGGGGAGCGCCTCTTGGCCCGGCTTGGCGTCACATGCGGAAGATCTCCATGTTGGAGCTTTTCTCGCAGAAGCGGTTGGAGATGTTTCGGACGCCGCGCGTCGAGGAGTTTCATCTGTTTATAAAGTGGATTTACGAAGAGTCCTTGGAAGGGAAGAAAGTGCCGCTGGGATTGAAGCTGGCTCACCTTGCTAGCAACAACATCACGCGCATGCTGCTCGGCAAAAGGTGAGACAGCGTTTGGGAGTCGTTTCCTCGAATGGGGCATTCTCCGCATTCAATTCAATTTCTTTTTACAAACATGTCTCTGAGTGGGAATCATTCTCTCGGGAATGCTCGGGATGCATTCAATTCGTTTTACAATTTTCATACATGTCTGTCTGTCAGTAATTCACTCCAACTWTGTGMATCAATTGGTAGAAACTTTCTGTGCCGGCCGTGAATTGATAAGCAACCTGTGTGCTGTGAAACGATGATTCTGGGCACAGATTCTTCGGGCAGGACGTCGAAGGTGAATATCAGACTCAACGCTTCAGGAAACTCCTCGTGGAGTTGTTTGTCGCCGGCAGCGGTGTAACCGTCGGCGACAGCCTCCCCTGGTTGAGATGGACCAACTACGTCAGCGGCTACATGCGCTACATCCACAGACTGAAAGCCGAGATGGACGCCTTTCTTCACGAGTATCTCGAGGTGAAGAAGAACGACGCCCCCACGGACGCCAACCGCGGGGAAGATCTCGTGGACATCCTCCTTCGTCAGCCCTCCGAGACCGGCGAGGGCCTCCTGGAAGCCAACGCCGTCAAGATCGTCGTCCAGGACTTACTCCTCGCCGGCACCGACACCTCCGCGAACTCCGTCGAATGGGCGATCGCGGTGCTCCTGCGCTACCCTCACATCCAYCGCAAGCTCCAAGCCGAGCTCGACGCCGTGATCGGCCTCGAGCGGGTCGTCACGGAAGCCGACATTCCCGATTTGCCGTACCTCCAAGCCGTCGTGAAGGAGGTGTTGCGTCTCTACCCGCCCACCCCGATGAGCATCCCTCACCTGTCTGTTGAGCCGACCACCATCTGGGGATACGAGATTCCCGCGAAGACTACTCTGTTTGTGAAYTTTTACGCAATCCACCGTGATCCCAACCTGTGGGAGCGGCCGCTGGAGTTTGATCCGGAGAGGTTTATATCCCACCCGGAGATCGACGTGAAAGGAAACTACTTCGGGCTCATTCCGTTYGGAGCGGGACGCAGGATGTGCCCGGCGATGATGATGGGCCTCACGTTTGTGCAAACGGCGGTCGCGAAGCTGGTGCAGGCATTTGACATCGGATTGCCGGATGGGATGGCTCCGGAGGAGCTAGACATGACGGAAGGGTTCATGGCCACCCTCCCACGCGTGGTCAAGCTGGAGGTGGTGGCCAAGGCGCGGTTGCCGGAGCATTTGTATTGAAACACAGCTTCCGTAGTTTAGATCCTCCAGTCGATCATTCCAGCGGCAAGGACACACTGAATGATGAGCGCAAAATTCTAGCGTTAAGAAAGAGTAACTTGCATAGCCAAGAGGTTAACGTTCTAATGATCATTTCATAACCTAATCATAATGGGGATTAGGTTGTTAGGATCATATGCATTGGTAGCAAAGTTACTATAAGTGGGAATAGTGAGAGTAGATTAAGAAATAAAGCTTGGCAAAGGGGATAAAAGGGGAGGYCAAGGCTCATTCCCCCATCTTTCTATCGCTTTAAGTGGAGGTGTAATAACCATTGCCTAAACCATTTTTCTAGGAATAAAACTTCCTACTTTGGTAATTCTAGTTTGGCCTCATGGGTTTCGTGGGAGTTGTGAGTGATGAGAGAGAGAGAGAATTGGCAAATTATGGAGTTTCTTTGGGGGAGCCTTATCATTTGGTTCCCTTGCCAGGCCGTGGAGAGCATTTGCTGCAAAAGGGTGACAGAGAGCTAAAGGTGGTGAATATTATGACATGTCAGAGATTTCTGACACATGGAGACTACTGTAGCTCCATAGCTGCAATGTAGCTGTAACTCGACAACTGTAGCTGTCACAGCGTCTCGCATCGGTTCCGTTGGTTCCTTTTGAGGTCCTGGAATGCAGCCGGACGTTGGTCCTCGTGTCTGCTGCATATCTTTCGTATCCAAGTTATGGGCAATCACCGAGGCAGAGGGAATTCTGACAAAAAAAAATGGTTGTCGAGGGGGAAGCCTGACGAGGAATGCCTGTTGTGTTTTTTGTTTGTTTTTCACAGGGGTCTCATATGCAGTTCCCGGTGTTAAAATTCCCGGTGAGTCTCCCTTTTCCCGGTGTGTAGATACTGGGGATCACCGGGAAAAGTGAGACTCACCGGGAATTTTAACACCGGGAACTGCATATGAGACCCTTGTGTTTGTCAGAACTCCCGAGAACTCCCGACAACGAGGAGATTGCCCGGCGTAAACGCTCATCTAGAACTGTAGCCGGAAGTATGAAATGTATGTGTTAGAAGAATGAAAAATCCGTAATCACTGGTTATGCGGATTTCACGCGTCAAGGAGGGGATCAAGGGAAATAATCAGTCCTACTTTTTGAACTCGAGATTTTCTGGTGGGGGTTTACGAACCAAAACAATCAGCAGAAAAGCTTGAATGGTGTGGTGGGCAGTAACTTGTATGCAAGTGACGAAGAATATGAGTGTGTCTGTATCTCGGTGAGTTACGGCTGGTGTCGGATCAATAGTTACCGTAGAGATCGCAGTGTGTGTTTGCAGTCGGAGACGGAATCAGTTGCGTGTTTTTTCAATATGCGGAATCGTGACGTCAGTGCAACTTTAGTGATAGGTTGGGAGCGGGCATTGCTTTGGAAGTATGGGTATTTCTTGATCAGGACTGCCTGCTTGCTACTCAGAGGGAAATCATCGAGTTGATTGTGATTCGGGTGAGAGTGTTCAAGAATTGGTCGTGAGTGAACTATTTTAGAAGGACTACATGAGTGTACGCTGACTGTTGACGACAGGATTCGTACGTTGGCGGGGTTGGCGACCGCGTGAAAGGAGGCAGCGACAGTCAGGATTCTGAGGAAATGAGCAAATTGCCTTCGTCCTAAGTTGAGTTTTACTTGAATTTCACATAAGTCACCAGTCTGCATCCTATGAATAGTGTTGCATCTCTGGATGAGCTAACCCTAATCCCTGTTCGACAAATGTTTCACAGCCAGGGCTTCCTCGAGCACCTGGAGATCAAGTGGCATCGATCCCCATCTTGAGCAGTTCAAAGTAACTTGAGATGAGGAGCAGAGTGCCTGGGGAAGCCATCTCCAAGCACTCTCAGAATTGGTTTCCACTTCTTTAATTTGGATTTAAAGTTGCAGTTCAATTTGACTCAACAAAGGCTCTCTGCAATCTAAAAGTCTAAAGGCTCTCTGCAAAAGATCGTTTGGACAAAATGCTACAGGAAAACAAGAAAATTAATGAATGATGAGACGGAAGTTGGCAAGCTCAGTATAAACAAGGAATGCTCAACACATCGTCGGGAAGGGTAACGTCTTCCGTTCTCTTCACATTATCCATGACAACCTTGTTCTCCAGTTCCACCCGATGCATACCCTGAAGCTCGATCGAGACATCCTGCAGCCTCTTGCCAAATTTCTTCACAATTCTGTTGCTGATGGGGTTCCATTCCGGCCTCGTAGAACCAGAGGTAGTCTCTAAGCATTCGCCCAGACAGTCAGGCGTAAATCATCAACACTTGCAACAACATGGGTTCATACAAGTTTCTGAAACGCATCCGCGTGTAGTACTTAGTACAGTTTGTAGTTCGTATATGTATTTCATATACATATATCACAAATATTCATACGGGACACAGGAACAAGGGGACATTGGGGTTGGTAATTTTGGGTACGTAGTCTACAGGTGAAAGATATGATACAGAGGCAGCTCACCTAACTAAAGGCGCGTCTGGGGGTTGTCACTCCCATGGCCTCCAATGGCCTCCTCTCCCATCTGTAGAACAGGGCCGTGGAGCCTACGTTCCCCAGTTTCACCGTGTGGCCGGTTACTGCACCTATTTTCAGGTACTTAAGTTTGAAGTAACTTAAGTTGGAGCACTTGGCAATGTCACAGAGATTAAGAGATTGCATAATTAGTTCTTCAAGCTCACTAGCAAATTATTTAAAGCAGTTAGTATCAAGGTACGTAAGAGCGAGGGTAACAGCTCTTTATTTGAGATAGAATTTTTCGAACTGAGCTCACACATGAACATTACTGTACTCTTTCAGATTAAAAGGATATTAAACAATAGTCGTGAATTGAAGATACATACCAGGTGTGCAAGCGAAATGAAGCCAAGGAGGACTCAAATATCCTACTGGGCCACCGTTATACACTGGACGGTGTTCCTCTGGAACATTAGGGCTTGGTTGATACACCTGCTCAAGTCAAAGAAAATTAAAACTTTTAGATTCGAATTTCGCTTTACATCTGCATACTTGGATAATTGCAATTCCTGTCACAAGTAAGAAACAACAATCACTACGGACTCATGTTTAGATAGTCTCGGATAAAATTGCAAAGAAATAATCGTCACCTTCTGCTCTTCCTTGCAGAGAAAAGAATTATCTTTTGGACTTCGGGCACGGACACGGTCTCCAAAGTCCTGCAGCTCAACAATAAAAGCTACGTTACCGTTATTATAATATGAGTCACTATTCCAGATCACAGCTGAAGTGAACTTTTTCTTTTTCTTTTTGACACAAATAAAGGCAAGTGGGAAAGTAAAATACAAACCCCCACCAGCAAGCGACCTGGGGTTGGGAGCACCGAAAATGAACTTTAGAACCCAGCTTGGACACTCTTTGATGCAAGGAGACYAGTAAAGTAARTTAGAGGCTCCACTAACCMAASAGTRCTGTACTGTACRGTACTKTACATWAGGYGCTCCATTGACTCWATAGGAGAGCTTTGATTTGTGGTGAACGGAGGAGGGTCCTCTCCCTTGCTGTCAGTGTGGCGATCGAATGGGTACTTTCTGTTACCTAGAAATATGGAAACTCCGGATAGTGAGGCTCTTCATTCTTCCAATACTGTTTCATTTCTGGCACAATATTTTTCCCACCTTTTCTAGTCTTCCTTTCACGTCTTCAAATGGGCATCTGAGAGTTCAAAGAACATATGAGGACGAGGCTTCTGATCCGCATAACCAATTCATTCCACGAGCTTTCTGATCGGGGATAATTTTATCAAGTGAAGGCACAACAATATCCCTCCATTCCACTCTTCTTCCCGGCTTTGGTGCTGTGTCACAGAGGCCGCGCAAATTAGTCGCTCACTGCGGAATGGGGGGTCAATGCCAGAATCCTTTAGTCTGTAATTTGCCATCCATTTTGCAAGTCAAGCTCACCTACTCAGCCCCACCTATCTGTCTATTAACAGGCCATACATAAAGTGCAGGGAGGTAATAAGCAAAACAGATATTGGTATAGTAAAAATGCAATCACTCATTTTGTTTCTCTCCTTAATGTTATCAAAATTTCGTGTTTCTTCAAATGTAGTCACTATTTTCATTTCTCTCTGAATTTTGTTTCTCTTCAAATTTGTACCCAACTTTATTAGGATTTTCAGGGCAACAGCATTTACACAGAGTGCAATGAGAGAAGGTTTTGTTTTTTTACACAAATGCAACGGAATTTTCAGAATAGTCATTCCATTTGCAATACAATTGTCAATTGGAGAACAGTTTTGAGAGAGATGATTATCTTAAAGCTCTCATCTGTTTGGAGTTTGTGCTCAATTGTTAAGTATGTCAATTATTATATTGTATTCTGCTTATGGTCCCAAGATTCAAGCAAGTCTTAGTCCTTTCAAACCCAATTTGCAATGAAACTCATATTCAAAATTGTCATGATTGAAATTTTGGTAAAACAAAATGGGCATAATTGAAATTGGTAGCATTGTTAGTAAGAGAATTGAAATCAGTAGTGTAAATGAAAATTGGTAGCATAATTGAAGTTTGCAAAATCAAAATTTTCTTTGAAAGTGGCATAATCAGAATTGGAGGGAAATTAGAATTGCCAGAAACTAGAATGAGCCTGGGGCATGCCTTCATGCCAACACCAAGGCATGTGTGTGGCTTTCCATGCACCATCACATACTTTGAGTCCTTCATGGTCCTCACTGTGGTGTCACTATCCCAACTTGTTGCCAACCTTGGCACTTGGCTAGTTGCAAGCCATCCTATCTCTTGTACTAAGGTAGAAGGCTCGAGAACAGTTCGGGCATTTAGAATCGCCCACCCCATAAATGTACACAGTTTGTACATGCTGTTTTTTCATAGCCTTTACTAATGTACTAAAAGTGTACATTTCAGGGGTGGGCGGTTTTGGAGCCCTATGATAGTTCAACTTCAAAATTTCATAACTAATTCAAAAATGATCCAAAAAATATGAAACAACTTGGGTTAGATGCCAACTCCGCTTCTCTTTGAAGGAAAATTCACTGAAAAATATTTTGAGAAGTTTCACCTGCCTAAAATTCAGTTCCAGTGTTTAGATGGTTGGTTTATGGACCTTCTACCTTAGTCCTCCTGCCCATTAAAAGTCCCCACAAATTCAACCTTTGCTACAATCTATTGCCATGATGCTAGTCCGGTGCCACAACCCAACCCTCATTGGTAATGCCTTTCATATTAAGGACGATTACAACTCACTCTATGAAGGTAATTTATCAACCATTAGTTTTTTGAATCTTACAAATGTATGAGGATGATCATGAGTTTGGTCATGAGGTTTGGAGTCTTTGAAAATTGTACCTAGCTGCTAACTAAAACTCCTCATAACTTTCATCTCATTAATCAAAATGGAATGATTCAAAGCTTCCCATGTACATATAAATCTTAAAAAACAATTTTGAGTTTTTATTTTTTTTAAAGTGATTTTTAAAGAAGTTTTCCAAGAAACTTGGGTTGTCCGCCGTGGAAAGAAAATTACATATCATACAATAACCTTTTAGCATGTAGTCAAAAATTATGAAAATTTTTGCACCTTAACCCTGTAAGGACACGGGGTGTCTATGTGAAAATCATCTTTTCTAAAATCATGGGAATCATTGGTATTTAACCCTTAAAGGACGGACCTATCGCAGTGGGGAAAGGCGGGGTGCAATATGCAATGCTTGATTGAGGAGAAAAAAAATATTCATGCACATGATTAGCTTTGGAAAAATTGTACAAGCCAATCCTCGATGCTACCCATTCAAAAATTGCGAGAAGGGCAGCGTGGCATAAAACACTTTCAAGTGAAAATCTTTACTATCTTCATAAAATTAGGGCTACCTCAAAGTATGGAAGCAATTAGAGACACTAAATTTGACTTCCCATGATGATTGACATATATGTGGTCACTTTCACAAAAAGAACGGATGAAAATTGGCGAATATCTAGTGAGCACATGAGTCTTTTGTCATCCAAAGGACACAAAACGTCCGCAACAGCATTCAAGGGTTAAAAAATCAAAAGAACTCATTTGAAGTCAATGCATTGTAGAAGATCTTCACTTTCCATCCCTAAGTCAAAGGATGGATAGTTGCATTTTTGTCCCACACAGGAGAATACCTTGTCATTCATTGGACCATTCTGGTCCGCAGCGTCCTTACAAAGTTAAAAGCTACTCTTTGTGTGTGTGTGTGGGGCAGCTCACTACAAAGAGCAGTTTAATCCTTTGGGCTTAAAAAACAATCAAAGTCCAATGCATACGCCATGTCTAAACATTGAGATCATTGATTGCAACAAAGATAATGCACATTCATGTAATCAAACTTTCAATTTCCACGTTGCATTCAATCACTGCAACTAGGAAATCTACAACATTTACATTTGATCTAGGTCATGCTTGTTATGCTCATAGATACAAAAATTATTATGCAGATTACATGTCACCTACAAGCTTGCTCACCACAAATTTAGAATTTCCACCCCCATTCCCTCTCAGTCACCTCCCAAAGTCATTCAATTCATCCATTTCCTCTCTACTGCCATTCAAAATAAAATTCCGCAAATCCCACAACACTGACGTTACCTACACGACGGGTACTGTAGGGAACTTGCAGATTATGTAAAATCTTGTCGTTGTGTCTAAATTAATATTCAATTCCATAGAATGACATAATCCTTCAAGAATGATCCTTAGTTTCAATTGCACACACGGTCAAGTGGCGAACTGGAGCAAGACTCTTGCAGCGTTGACACCAGTCGTAACTTACGTCTGATGGAAGTGAAGAACAAGCATGCTGACGAGTTTTACAAATCTCATCTCTATAAAGATTGTCCACAAGCAGGCTCTGTTGCAGATCAAATTAAAACATCGTCCACACTGAGTAATTGCTGGTGTTCCTAATGGAAGGCAACGCACCGCAATTCATGGCCACTGGGGTGACGGAGCTGTCTTCTTGCTGGAGCGTGGTGCAAAGCTTCCGCGTCCTTGCAAAAGACGGAAACAACGTCCTGAAAATGCCAGATGAAGCCAGTATAATCTTGAACCTATAACCTTCAGCATTGGAGCTAGAGATAGAACGATATTTRACAAACCAAAGCTCGTCTTTTAAGGACCTGTACTAGCTACATGCACAAGCACCTCGGGGGTAAAAGGGTTTACGACCTCCCACCGCTACTCTACACATACTCGAATGCAGCTCTAAAATCGTAATGCCTGGTCCAGGTGCAGATCATCAACATTTGCAACGTAACGTAGGTTTATCTACAGGTCCATGAAAAATATAATCTGTTGATGGGGAAGGCAGAAGCTTGGAGAGAACCGCTGAGGAAATCCGTAAGAATGTAATACACAAAAAACACACAGAAATACTTCAAGATGGTTTACCAAGTGTACTTCGCTGCAAGAAGCACATCCTCGTACTGCTGCGCTGCATGGTCCCAGCTCAAGTCCTGAGACATGCCTCGTTGCTGGATACCTTTCCAGCTACTCTTGAAATCATGGTAGGTCCACATAGCATTCCCAAGAGCATGAATGAAAGCGTCCACGTGCAGTACATCAAATGTCCACCCCAAGCCGGACTCGTTGAAGGGATTGAACGATTGCACAGTGTCCTTCAGTCCACCCACAGCATGCACAACAGGCACTGTACCGTATCGCATGGCGTACAACTGGTTGAGTCCACARGGCTCGAACCGAGAGGGCATCAACAAAATGTCCACACCTGCAGTGATTCGATGCGCCGTCTGCACAGAGAATCCAACCCAGCCGCGTACTTTGTCCCGATGCGAACCCTCGAAATTCTTCAGCATGTTTTCGTAGTCCTKGCGGCCTGTACCGAGCATGACCAATTGAATATCTTGGCTCATCAGCCATGGCATAGCCTGTTCTATGATATCAATCCCCTTCTGATGATCCAGCCGCCCAATGAATCCCAGTAACGGCACGTCTGGTCGCACTGGCAAACCCARTTCTCTCTGCAACGCAGCCTTGCAAGCCGTTTTGCCGGTGTCTAGGGTTTCAGAGGTGTAGTTGGCGTAGCCGTCACTCTGAAGATGCACATCCACCTCCGGGTTCCATTCTTTGTCATCGATGCCATTCACTACACCCCTCAGCTTCCAGTTGTGCTCCCTGATGGTTCCATCCAAACCCCAACCTCCCTCTCCTGTTTGTACTTCCCATGCGTAGCCATGGCTGACAGTCACAATGCGGTGGGCTGTTATGAGGCCTGCCATAAAGATGTTGCTATGGTTCCCTCCACGGGGGTTGTTAAAGCGAAACTTGTTGATGTAATGGTCGGGAAGGCCCAGTTTAGCAAAGTCCGTCAGTGGTCCCCGGCCCTGCATGGAAAAGAGCTGGGGTTATAAAGCCTATCCTAGTATAATTTCATGCCACTTCTAGTCCACTTAAATTAAGTATTCTGGTCGCAGAGAGAATCCAGAGACTACTGTAGTGCTGGGATGTTAAGAGCCCGAACTTGGGAATTCAAGACTGTGCTAAGTGGGAGTTGTTAGCTGGCAACATCATGCTCTTTACCCCCGAGCTCCTCGAAGTCCATTTTGTGGGTGATGAACAGAGTGGTTCAAGGTGATGATTCTTCCAAATAACTTCTCATTCATGCAGAGTAATGCTTGAATCTTCAAAAAACTACCTCCCTTCTAACTAATGAGGTATAGGTAGATAGATAGATAGATAGATATTTTTTGGCAACAACAGGTAAACACTTTAAAATCGTGTTGGTTGTCAAAGAGTTAAACTTCTAGACCGAGGTTTGGCCAATTGGCAGAGCGATTATCGCCGAAAAACACGCTACCTGATGAGCCATGTTGTGAATGACCAGCACCGATCGAGCATAGTTCATGAAGCCGTTGTCCCGATAATAWGCCTGCAGATAAACTGGCACCAATGCTGTGTGCCAGTCATTAGCAATAAACACTAGATTTCCGTCGCCGTAGCACACGCCACCGCAAGGAACGTGCCATGGGGTCTGCACGAATGTTCAAAAATGCGTCAAACTCTGACWGTCCCGTCAACATTTTAGACCCAGTATTATGCCTTAAGTTTGCAATACATGGAAACAACGGGTACTCTCTAGGGGACAGTAGAATTTCCAAAGGAAATCATTTAAGTTAGTCAACTTGAGATTACATACGCAGGTAATAACATCAGCAAGTTGATCGAGAGAGTTTCTTCCAAATATTAAGCATAAATTCACGACATATTCAAGAGAAACTAACCTCGACAGCAGCTTTGCTAAGAAGAATCATCCGATTCAGCACATCCTGCATTACATGAAAAAATTTTACGTATTGTCAGTAACCATGTGCAACTAGTGCCCTGAAAAATATCATTTCTAGGCAAAACTCTTGCGTTTGCAATACGAAGATGGTTTCTAAAGAAAATTAAAAGTTTTGACTAATTGATCGATCATCAACCCATCAACCGTACATAAAGATCGTTGCATTGTTAACCTGGCTTCAAATGTTCAATTCTGCAGTTCAATTCGGTTAAAAACATACCTCCCGAGATCCGCCATAAATGTTGTTTGCAAATGAATGAAAGATAGGATTGTCGATAAAAACAAAATCAACGCCATSAATAAAACCGTGGAAATATCCAACCTCCATGTCCTGCAATGTCCAACATTCAAAGACYGACAAGCCACTTGGAASGGGCTGAAAGATTCAGCRTGAAACGGGAAAGAGTTTCTGAAAAAAATTGGCAGACTWTCGTCATTTAAAATAAGCACTAACCRTTCTCAGTAAAGATTTAGAATTCATAAAAGGTTATCAAGGCTCATCTAAGTTTAAGTTCAAGTATATTAWTAGACCCTCACAATATACACACAAGAAGGCGGTGGCAACCTGTCCAGCCACATTGTAAATCCTGCGTACACCTGTTTCCCAGGCCTCTGCATAATTACTGTATCGAGGGGCCACAACCTGCAGACAGGACACACCAATAGCTGTAAGTGAAGCTTGATTCTCTATTGGATTAGAAAATTCACCTTCAGAATCATCATTAATCAATTTTTATCTTCACAATATGGAACTACCAAAAAAAGAAAATGAAGACCAAAACTCATCCCCAACTTTAATAAGGGTCGTAATATTAGAAGAGAAAATCACCATCACACGATGACCTCTCCGAGCCAATGCCTTCGGAAGTGCTCCTACAACGTCTCCCAAACCCCCTTCACAAAATACAAGCAATGAAATCAATATCAAGGAACTTCTACAAGACGAGCAACAAATGGAGTGCAAAGCTACCACCCTAAACCTAAGCGACACGGGTCATGCTTTTTCTTAGCACTTCTGAGWGGTTCATATGGAGACTTTCTTTTGTYCGMCTRCATATAAAGATYTTGAACAACGTGTGCRATGTTTTTCATTGGTAATGATGATACAAAGCATAACCCTCGCTGCATTATATTTTTCGCAAATGACCAGTCCAATTGGACATTTAATGACCCYGAAATCTAACTGAACYTYTACTCTCAAGTAACYGTGTTCCCAGGTCACACTACTTAAGTAACCACAGGACAAGAATAAAGAAAGGAACCGTTCTCAGAACTCCAATACTTGGATACTCAAGTAGCTCAGCACTACAAGCAACAATGCAAGAGACCAACTCATCAGTTCAAACAAAAGATCCAGCACCGTGACCTCTTTAAGCTGCCTGGTGTACCTCCAAAAAAACTATGACATGATAGTTTGAATGTTTAAAAAGTGTATTACAGTCAAAAAAGTTGCAGTATATTCCAGATTGTCGTTTTTGAGAAGGTCATATTAAAGCGATCTGAGCGTAGTACCTGTTTTCGACCAAGGTGCACAYTCGGCAGCAACAACTACGATGTTCATCACGTTAGGTCCAGCCAACGGCGGAGGCTTTTCCTCTGCATTCGGGGCATCGGCATCGGTGAGAGCTGGCTCTGACACCTGCGAGGCCACACGCCCCGTGCCTTCACGACTATGGTCGCTGTGAAACTCTCGCTTGCTTTCTTCGGCTTCAGCTGAAGGGTCCGGATAGCCAGCTGGACGGATTGTCGATGGGGGAGACGCAGCTGCACGGTCAGACCGTGCACTTCGTTTGGAAGCAGCTGTTGAATGTGGCCTTCCAGATGGAGAAGCTTCAGCAAAATCCTCCTCAGAAGTCCTCGATTGGCCCGTGCTGGAGGACGAAGACGAGAACAATTTTTGCCTTTCCTCAATCTGCACCAATGCTCAAATAACTGCTCATTGTCAAGAGCACAGCGAATTAAATAACCGCAGTTCATTTCTTATAAAACTAGGTCAGCTCAATTGATTCAACTACCTGGGCCACGAATGTAACATCTATCAACTATAGTCATGTTACTAGATGTTACACTGAACCCCTCCCACCACCAATATTATCAAATTTCACCATTCGGCGCACTGTTCGTGAGAAACGCTCATAGCCACCAGCTCGATACTCCAATGCAACATAAAAACTGCAGAAATCCAAAACCTGAGAAAAATCAAATCTTATTATTGTTGCGAACTCTAACTCAACAACCTATCTTACTTCTTCGTATTCTCAGCCAAATATGAGGTGAATTCAAACACCCCTGCAGTCTAGCTTGCCCTCCAGCAGTTCACTACAAAGTGTTCTCCCCCATGAAGCTGTGACAGACCATTCCACACGTCAAGGGTCGGCAGTATGTCCGGACTCCAGAGTTGAATTTCAGAGCGAGGCGATTTTACCCTAAGAAACGGTAAGTTGACACAATGTCATCGAATTGGAGGCAGAATCCCAGCATGAGGGGAACACGGCAAATTGCGCTGTACGCGGTGCACTCTGCAGTACACTTAGYCCAGTGCCCAGCGGAACATCCYGCACTCCATCTGCGCAAGGYTACTCATCGGATTGCAAGAGCAACACCAATTGCAAATACCGGCCCTACTCGCATAGCCAATTACCCCGCCATCGCCGAAATAACTAATCGCGTAAGTCCTGACTGTCGGCCAGTGATTCCCGAGCATCCCGAGCCCCAATTGACGGACATTCCAAGGTTTGGGACTCGGAAGGTTGCAATAGTCATGAGAGTCGAAGCTCCGTACCTGATCCAGTAACTCTTTCTGCATGGCCAGAAGCTTCTTGCTGTCCTTGAGCGCCACCGTCCTGTCCTTCCCAGTGGCCGCCCCTTGCTCATCCAAATTTCTCGYCACCACGATACCTCTCCGCTGCTTCTGCCCTTGCTCACATTGCCTCCCATTCCTGCTCCTGCTCCTTCTCATTCCCAGCTTACTCCTCTGCATAGGAAGAGTCGCCCAGCCCACACTTGGCCTCAAAAAAGACGAAGGCAAGGACAAAGCGGCTGCTGCTGCAGCACTGTGCTCCAGCAYARCCATTGCTCCGCCCACCCCCATGGCGACCCCTGGCTTCTCTCCCGATCCCCTGCCTCGAAGCTCAATTCTCAATAGTACGTACTCCTCCCAAAACGGTACCAAATCGACCAGCAACACCAACGCTCACATTAGAAAGAGACCCTGTTCAGAGGTTGTAAGTGAAGAGTTTGTAAATGAAGAGAGTGTGGTGAGCTCTTGTGGCTGTTATGGAACCAACTTAAATTAGCGCTGGCTATGGCGTCGCGTGCATTGCATTTGCTGCAACTCCTGCACCTCCGGAAACAGATGGACGGACGGAGGAAAAGAAGAACCTCAAGGCTCAGTGTGACTGGAGGGAATCAGTCGCTCTCTGGTATTGTCCTTGCCACTTCTAGTGTAACTTTATTAGTATGGGCAAGTGTGTAGTACACTGGCTTGACCCGTGCTGGCATTGGCTTTGAGGTAGTTGGAAGTGTGATTGCTACTAAATCGCCCATCTAAGGATAAATACAACTCTGTACAAAAATCTGTCCATCAAAATCTATTTTACATATTTTCGATAGAAAGATAAATGAAAAACAAAATAGTTGCAAACTTTTATCAAAAATTTCAGAGTTGAATTGAATTAGACACGATTTTTCAAAGTGAAAGGTGTGTAGGTAGCTATTCAGTATGCTCATAGAATGGAGTAGTAATAAATTCAGAAATGCATTCGAAGAGACCAATATAGTCCAAAAATTGATCATTACAAAGCTCAAGATGCTCATAAAGGTCCTTAACCCCTAAGCTGCGTTTTTTGGCAACATAGCAATTTTGGGCAGCTCACTACGAATGGAGTTTTCATTATTTTTCTTTGAAATTTTTACACGACATGTGTCCAAGGAGTAGCTTTTAGGCCCAACAATTTTCATAACATTTGACTACACTGTTAAAAAGTTATTGCATGATATATGATTTTCTTTGAACTTTGAGCAACTCGGGCAGCCCAAAAAACTTCTTCAAAAATTACTTTTTGCATTAATAAAAATTTGAAATTGGTTCTTCACAATTATATATAAGTGGAAAGCTTTGAACCATTCCATTTGGATTAGTGAGCTAAAAGTTATGAGGTGTTTTAGTTTGTGGGTAAGTATGGAGTTTCTAAAAAACATACCTAATCTTGAAAACTTCAAATTAATTCATTTTTTTTCAAATTATTTGCATTTTTGCCTACATGGGAACCTTTGATTCATTCCATTTGGATTTGTTATGCAAAAGTTATGGACGATCTTATATTTTGGGCAATTAAAGCATCTTTTTGAAAAAATAACTTGTAGGATTCAATTCTGATCTCAATTTTCACAATTTGAAAAAAAACAAAAGCTGCACACAAGGTTAGAATCTCTTGCTAGAACAATCTCACCATTAAGATTAGTGTGTTTCAATTCCATCTTAGAGCTATCAATAATTTAGATTTTCCTTCAATCTTGAACCTACTTCTATTTAACAATTTTTTAATGAGTGAAAATTAAGTGTATTTTAGTTGAATTCTTTTTCCTAGATTCCCAACTCAATTCTTTATCATATAAAAAAAGAAATTCAAAATCAATAGAGAAAAAATCATAAGTTATGAAGGTTCAAAGCCAAAAAAATGTAGTTGAACAAGTTGTAGAAAAACTTGTTTCCTTCACTTTAAACGCAACTATCTTGCAATCTACATGGCCAAAGTTTGTGAAATTTCTTCCGCACATTCTTATGCAAATCTAGTACAAGATCTAGAGTTAGATATGCCAAAAAAACATTTAAAATTTTTTTTGACTCTTTGCTTTAGAAATGGCAGTTTTGAGTGTTTTTTGATGGAAAAAGGCCTTGGGATTGTAGGGGTTAATTAGTAATTGTGTTTAGCTAGGATTGTGTTTGTGACTAATGTACACAATCATATTGTCAAGGTTATTGTAAGAGGAAACAAAAAATTATGTGTAGTAATTGTCGTTATGAGCACACAAGCTTTAAAAATGTATTGGGAAAGGTATGGGAAAAATTCACACCGACCTAACATGAAAGGAATTTTTTTAAATACAAGAGGGGGGAAAGTATTGTATGGAATGTGAAAGATACCAAATTGTACCCTAGCAAATCCCCTTACTACTGTAGCTTTTCCGAGGGGGAATCTTGCAGCTCTTGCCCAGAAGTTCTGCASWACCAGTGGTAGCCAATYCCGTAATAGCAACATGGGCTACTGTAGGTCAATACGATAGGGTTGGAGAAATTGGAATGAATGGAATTATTTAGAGTGGTCTATACAGGGACTGACTGCAGTAACGGTACTGTAMTGTACTCTCTTCAGTGTCCTGTAGTAAGTTACACTTGTGTGGTGGCTGTGCTACCAAGCCGGCAGCYGAGTGCCATTTCCCAATAAATTTTGTCGGTCATGATTTGGTTACAAGCCAAGCACCAGGCCAGGGCAAACTGACCCCCTTATTGCCTCGTCAGAAGGTAAATGTAAAAATTGCCCCCTATTTTGTACGTGTCAATTTTGTATTTCCTCACGTCCCTTGGCTAATTTGAGACCTCTGATTGCAAATATGACTTCAAAATTTGCAAACTTTATCATATGTGGCAAATAAAATCATCCAATGTTTTCTCCAAGGGGAAAAAAACTGGGCAATAAGGGGATCAGTTTGTCCTGGCCCAAGCACCAMTTGTCCAAGTTGTGGTTTTACAAGGGGTGAAATTAATTAAAATTTTATATAAAGAAATGTTGATTACAAAACTACAACTCGGTGTTCAAGACCCTCCATTCGAGTGGACGGGGTGAACTGACCCCCTTACTTGGACCCTCACGGAAATGCTGAAATTTTTTATGTTCCACGCATGATAAAATTTGCAAATTTTGAGTTCATAATTGCAATCAAAGGCCCCAAATTAGCAAGGATTGTGGTGTAAGGCAAATTATTCAAGCACAATATAGGGGGATTTTTATTTACTTGCACCCCTTGGATAACTTGGAGTGGTTGAGTGAAGGGGCCTGACCCATTTTAGTATAGTAGAACTTTCATAAGGTAATAGCCCCAATATCCAAGGAGAATATTACACTAGTAAGAGTAGAAGATTTTCATACGATAGTGTTTAAGCTATAATTTTGCAAGCAATCCTAGGGTCCCATTCACTGGAGAGACATTTGCGGATTCCAAATGCATTGACATTTTCTTTTTATTCTTTTACTTATTTTGTACCTCTTCAATGTGTTCAAGTTAAAATCGAAGGAATAATCATTACTTAGAGAGGTTATTGGCTTGCAAAAGTTCACTTTGTCTTAGAAGATTTATTGCAGTATAGTAGTGCAAATTAAATCACGATATCTATTGGGTGGATCATGAACATTTTGGAAAGTTTTTTATCGGTTCTCCAAAAAATGGATAAAATACATACATTTTCTATCAATAAGCTAAAAAATCAATTTGGGTCAATTTTTTAAGGATATTACTAGCTTGGTCATTATGTAGTCTTGAAGATTTTCTTGCACCCTAAACCCTAAACCAATTTAAATCAATTCAAGTAGCGAGAGATGGTATGACAAATAAAACTTGCACAAATGACAATCTTTAAAAAAACACTAAATAAATGTAACTACACCTAATTATAACATGTTTCTAAAACTAATGCTGAGAATGTACAATCTTTAAAATGAGATTCTAGGATTAATTTTGGATAAACATATTTTGAGCCCTTTAAAGAACCATAGCTTATTCATATGTTGTCAAAGAATTGGATGCAATCTTCTTTTACTTCTAGCAAGATCCATTCAAATTTTAAACGGTTTAATAGTAAAAAAACATGATTAGCTACTTATTTTGACGATTTTTTTGGAACCTTGACTAAAATCTTTTTAGAGGCTTACTAACATGTGCTACAACTTTGTTCTTCTTGGATCTCATAGTAGCCCTCAAAAATATTTGAGGGGAACACCAAATTCACTTTGAACAATCTTAGTAAGCTAAGGTAGAACAATTCTAGCCCCATTATGATACCATGTTATGGCAATTCCTAGTTACGGTACTTTGACACAGTATTGAATCCCAATTTAGTGAAAACTGCAAAGGTTTGCATTACAACACCTTTGATTATTGTGGAATTGGGATTGAGAGGTTTAGAATTTGAATAGAAGGTTTCCCTGAAAGAGTCTCTCACTAAAATATTCCAAAACCAACAAAAATTGTATCAACATTATGCTCATTTTACTCACCTATAGCAAGCATATTAATTTTATAACACGATTACAGGATAAACAACTTTAAAAAAACACTTCCGACAAGAAATTTATACTCTGAAGCTCAAAGTTCCTTTGATATCATTAATCAATCTATTATCGTCAACAAAGACATAGGTTGTGGCCAACTCTCATTTATTAAAAAAAAAACTATAAGGTAGGTACACCTTAAAGTAACAACAGTCGTTTTGCAACAGCTAGAAAAGACCTAAATCCAAGTGCAAGTGGACCCAAATCCAAGCGCAAGTGACCCAAAGTAGACAGATGGAGTTCCAAGAAGTTGTCACTCTACCAAAAAGTGGCCAATCACCTGCTTGAGATCCAAGCTTAGAGTGGGTTGCTTTTGGGTGTTTTCGTGCCCACTTTGGTGTTAATCTAGTGTCCACAGTAGGTGCATCTATGTAGTTGTTTTCAAAAATTTGTATTATATTCATACGAGCTCGGAAAAATACGAAAAAATTGTTGTTGATTTCCTAATCCATTTCCTAACCAATACACATCATTTTATTCAGTAGCTTTCCACAAGATCTGCAAGTTTAAAACAAGTGTCGCTTTTAGGTGCTTCTAACTTAATGGAATCATTCCCTAGGTGTTCTTGATGGGTCTTTTTGACCGTAATAGGTTATTCTACCTTACCTTACCAATAATAAAGTGTGGTAACTTAGGGCTGCTTCACACTATGGCCGTCCAAGTCGAGAGGCCGTGGGATTGAGAGTCCAAATTTTGGTGAGAGTCCATGGAAATGGGCAATAAATAGGCCCAAGTTGGAGCYTTTGGCCGGCCATAGTGTGAAGCCTCCAAAGGCCAAAGGCCAAGCCCAAAGTCCAAACCTACTCCATTTTTTTTATTTATATCCTTCCTCTCCACATTAAAATCCATCCAATTTCTGACTTTTGTGTGAATTGTTACTCATGTGACAATTTTTTCAAGCGGTCGGTTAAAAAAACATGAGAAAGGAGTCAAAAATGACCTTGGAAAAAAAATTACAGCACATGCCCTCACCATTGAACAAGGAATATGAAGGAATGTAAATGGAATAAAAGGGTGGGTTTAGACATTGAAGGGAAGTAGGTACATTGAATGCTAAGACTCATGGCTTTTTGTAGTGGAGACTAGGGTTCAAACCTCATTGGCGTCAAAATAACAAAATAACAAAATAACAAAATAACAAATGTAATCTTGACTTTTCCTAGTGTTGAGGGCTCTTGAAAATGAGCCTCAAATACACTAGATCTTGGAGATAAAATTGCATAAGAAATTCATTTAAGAAAAATGTAGAGTAGAGTTGAGAAGTTATAAATTGATTGGGGTTGTACATGCTAGGCCCTATAACCTCATATATTTTGATTGACGATTTTTTTAGATTCACCATGTGAAAAGTGGATTAAATTTTTTTGTAGTTTTGACACCCTCTTGGTCAAACATTATAATCATTCAACTCATAAGTGATATTGTTGTGTTTTCTTTTCCAATGTAATCTCTAACATGTCTAGCATAAATTTGTGCAGTTAAAATTCAAAAAATTGATACAATTCATGAAAATGTTGTTTTTTTGTTCAACTTGGAGCAAATTTCTAGAAGCTGAAAACAAGCCTTGGGCATTTTTGGGTTAATACCGTGTAACTTCACGTGTATAAAAAAATACAGAAGCACTCATTGAAAGTCAAGCTATTGTAGAGGTTCTTCACTTCCCACACAAAATTTTGAGGATGAATAATTGCACTTTTGTCCTACACAAGATAATTCCTTGTTATTCATCTGACACTTAGTATCCGAGGTGTTCTTCTTGGGCTAAGATAAAACAGCCCATTGTGGTCAAAATTTGGAATATGCCCTTATGCCATGACTAAAATTTTTCAATTTTTTTTCCACATAAAGACAAGTGTGAGAAATAGTGAGAGCAATTGAAATTATGTCTTTTAGACAAAGTATGAATTAGCTATGAATTTTTGAAGTGATCTGCCCAAAAAAGTTAGTAAGATACTTGATAACCAACAAAATCTGTATCCAATATGCTCATCTTAATCACCTAAAGTGATCACTATAGTTTCTAATGTGGAAGGCCCTGAAAAATCACTTTCTACAATGGTTTACACTCAAAAAGTAGGGTAAGGTAAGACAACCCATTGCTGTTATTTCTTCCATAGTGGTCACCTATGAAGTAGCCCCATTGTGGTTTTTTTAGTTTTGTAAGATCTTGGCCACAATCAATGTCTTGCATGGTAGTGATGGAGTGATTAGTGACCACATAAGGCACTTCCAACTTTTCAGTGTGAAATTCATTACAAGGATTGACTTTTTGAGCATTCCATGTTAGAAAATATTGTGATTGCATTAGGTAGTGAGATGATCATCATGGATTCAGATTTTGTTGGCTATGGGGTGGTCTACAAACCCTGTTGAGCTTTGGAAAACTAAACACTTCAAAAATTCCTAGCAAATTCATACTTTATCAAAAAAATATGATTTCAATTGCTCTCACTATTTCTCACTCTTGTCTTTAAGTGGGGAAAATATTGAAAAATTTCAACAGTAGCGTGAGGCCAAACTCCAAATTCTGACCACTATGGGCTGTCTTACCTTACTCATAATGAGATCACTAATCACTCCATGGGTATCAGGTTAGGCATTGATTATGATATGCATAACCATCATGGGTCAACACTCTGGGTCATTTGACCGCAATGGGATGTTTTACCTTAATAAGCCCCCAATGTCAAGTGACTGAGTGAATCTGGAATCTCCTTTTGTTGAAGCGTTCATTGGAAGTCTCTTGGAAGGATCTAGACAAAGCCAGTCATGGAGAGGACACGCTCTTCATTTATGCCCACCCCTTCATAAGTTATCATTGTTTAGCAATGAGGGAGGAGTCTTTCAGATCCTTGAAAAGGAGATTTCTATAGTTGAACACATTTGTCTTATTTAGGTCCTCAACCAATCCCAATCCTTGAATTAAAAAAAAAAAAGTCTCTCCCAAGTATTTACAAAAGCATGATACCTTTTTAGTGTAGGCATGACCATTGTTTGGTCATACAATGTTATGCTTAGAAGATCATGAAGTTTTTTTTCTCTCTTCCTAAGGTAAATTGTGTCATGTGACTACTTTATGCCACTTTGTAGCCATTGTGTAATAATAAAATACATTTTGAAATGTGAAATATAAGCTATTGACACACAATGGTACAAATAGGTTGGCTTTTGAAATTATAGCATACAAAGGAGTTTGTCAAAAGATTTGAAAGATCCAACTAGGAAATTCAAAGCCTAGTGAAGTTTGCTCAAGCACACTATTTCAAGTATAATTACTAATATATAACCCAATTTTTTCAATCAACCATAGACATGAATAATTCTTCCAAATAGGTACATGCTACCATTTGTCTAATTACACAATTTTGTCACTCCACTTTTAAAGGCCTTAAGGGTTAAGAATCTCCCTATTTTTTTTTATCTTCTATTATTTATATCTTTTAATTTTCTCCAAATAGAAACATTACATCCGACTTGGATAATGCCTCTTTATTCTTTCATTTACAAGGCTTTCTACGACCTTTTTCTAGCACCAACTTAGATTTGATGTTCTTCACTTGAGTATCACCAATTGTTCAAGTATGACTTTTCCTTCAAATGAATTAGGATATAAAATACAACCTCACACTCATGAATGCACAACTCTTTGGTACACATTACACACACTCACCATAACCAATTACGACCAATTTAGAAGACAACACTTAGACTTTATATATTCTGATTTAGTTTTCCTTACTTAAATCATGCGTCACTCTTCAATAACAGACTAACATCCACCTCATACATGTTCCGCACATTGGAATTCAAAGTATGCTTATCCAATAGAACTAACACAATTGCTCTTAAAGACAAAAAGAGCTCCTAATTGGTCACAACTATCCAATTCCCAAGGTAATATTAATTGCAACTTCAATTGCACTTCAAATTCCCATTCAAATTTCCATTCAAATTCCCATTCAGACTTACAATTTTAGACTAAAGAACTCAGCAACCATTACAAAAAATTTGAACCCTTGAAAAGCCTTGTCCAGAGACTCAAAACGAATCTCCAAATATGTATTTATTACAACAAATAAATTGCCAATSCSCTATTTYTGSCCACCTTTTGAGTTCMATGCAATCATGAACGTTGTTTGTGGAAATTCCCAATTGGACAAAACTGTGAGTACATTGGACTAAGTTGTAGCGGTACAATATCATATGTAGGATCAAAAGAGTATAAAATAAACATATTTAAGACACACACGCACATTCAAATCAAATTTCATGCATGGTCTAATTACATTCAATCCCAACTATAATAGCCAAATTCCAACTTAGACTTGTAAAGTACAATATACACACACGTGCAAAAACACCAACTTGGACTCACGATCAAATATTCTCAAACTTCACACATCTCAACTTGGTCTTGTAAAAGCACATTAAGCACATAGATATCAATTGACTCAGAATTTGCATCACATAATTCCAAAGACATTGCCAAATTGCATCCTCTATGTTCTTGCTAAATGACTAAACCATTACACCATCTCATCGTATTAATATTTTCAATTGCCCCATCATCATTACTAATTCCCCTTAAACTTGCAAAAAGAAGAAAATACAACTGATTTGGAGATGGGACTTGCACGTGCATCTCTCACAATGAGTGCTTCTAAATTTGAACCACCACAGCCAAATAGGAGCCATGGGACCATTATTACCTAAACCCAATTGGACCTCTAAACCCAATGGGACCCCCAAACACCTCCAATAACTACCATCTAGGAACCTCCAATCTCACACATGCCAACTCATTGTTCAACTTCAACTCACTTAGCCATCTTATTTGGACTACAAGTCATCTAAGGTACAACCACTCATAACCGACCAACCGACCAAATAAAGGATTTTGGACAAATTTGGAGCAATGCAAGGTAAATATTTTCAGAGGTGTATTGATAAAAACGATGGGGATTGCAAAAACTTTGGTAATTTTATCACATGAATTGAAATTACTATGAATTTTCAAAGTCAAAAAGTGCGTCGGACCCATTGCCAGTCTCTAGACTCTTCCAATTCTGATCACTCAAAAAACTACTTTCCACTCACTGCTTCATACTTTTTTGCACACTAAGTTGGGACATGTGTCATGAACTTTTAGTACCAATATTGAAAAGAAAAGAAAAAAACATTCTCGCCTTGGTTGGAAATACGTTGGTCTATAGGTTGGTTATTGGCCCCCAATCAAGAATGGGTGGTTCTACCTTATTTCACCCAATTAAATACCCAATTGAGTAAGCAAATTGAACTTCCAAATAGGAAAAAAAGAACACCAAAAATAACACATAACAAAATCCGACTAAGAATCCCATAGAGTTCTTATTTCAATTAACTGTAAGATGTGTTTGCTAATAAATCACTTATGAGTTGAAAGATTATAATGTTTGAAATCTTCATTCCATACTGCACACATATTCCCAAAGACAGTCGTAAGAAAACAAAAGAGGACACATCACAAATAAGGTAGACATACTATTTGCATCCCTATACAATGACATACATAGGGGAGTGAGTTTTGAGAGGTTTATAGGGCTGTGGAAAGATCACCAAATCCTTTGAGATCAAACTAAAGGAACTTCTAATGCAATTTCAAAATGGGAGGTTGTAGAACACTATAACTAACATTAGACAACCCATTTCCACACAAAGATCACTAGCTACGGACATCCAGCCTGGTCATGCTCACGGCCAACTTGTAATTGAAGGCAAACCAAGTGTATGAAAAGATGAGTTGCAGGTGGTAACAGGGACAGTATAGGAAGCGGAATCAGGTCCCTTATGGTAATATTATCCTCTGCCTATTTTAAACACCAAGTCGACAAAAGAATCAAATACTGGGACACCAACTACTCAAATAGTTCGCACATGGACTACACAACGACATGTTTCAAATAGTGTGGGTCTTACAAAGTCAGCAGCAGCTTGCAATGTTACATGATCACCCCACTCACCGTCTCTGCCATACAAATAATCTTATCAGTCTCTAGCAAGGTCACTTAATCAGGTGTATCTGCAAACGATACAGACTTCTTGTAAGTACAGGTGCATGAAAATGCCAAAGCTGGGAATCAAAACATGCTACCTGGTCATGTTCTCCAGGTACTTGTTATAATCCATTGGGACATAGCTCGAGTAAGAGTTGGGATGCTCTGCTAACTGTAAAAACCATCCAGAAACTCATATATCATCGAGTAGAATAACACCAAAGTATTCATAAAAAGCTTAAACAACGTCAATTGATCAAGTGAACTCCCTATTCCAGTATCTCATACAATATGAATCCATGTGTGGTCAAGCACAGAAATTATTAAAAAATGGCATTAATGCAAAAGAAGAATATTAACCTGAGCAACCACTTGCGTCCTCACGAACATATGCCGATCTGGTGTTCGATAAAGCTGGTCCGACAATGCTCGAAACTGTCATCCAAGCCCCAAAATCTGAGTCACTATCTCAGAATCAGAATTGAAGCTAGTTCTGCCAACATGAAAATTTCCTTAAAGCAAAAACAATTGAAACGTAAGGATGAAAGGAACAACCTGGCAATTCCCATCGCCTGCCATGTGGCGTTCAGCTAATCCGTAATAACTTAACCTGAAATGTGAAACAAGCCAGTCAAACAAACAGTGTCATGGATTAAGCTGATGCTCTTCGCAGATGAAAGAGACCAAAATCGAAAATCTCTCTGTGAAATGAGAAACCGGAGACATATGATAATAGAATAATTACTACCTAAATCCACCAGTACAGAACCCACCCCTCAAAGGCGTGCTAGAAAACCTAGTCACGGAACATTTAGCAGGATTTACTTTAGATACCACCTTAAATTGCATTAGAATTGACAGGGTTTAACGCAGCTAGGTTTCTTAAAAGACCTCTGAGGGGGCGTTTCTGAAAACCAAAAGCCAATATTTGCTAATAATCACCTGTCTAATAAGCGCTGCTTAGCTTCCGAACCTCCAAAGGAAGGAATCTCCGCATTCACTTTCGGCACATGCTGCACATATGAAACTCAGGGTGAAGAACAGCTGTAGGAAGAATTCTTGAAACCTTTCTCCTGCGGAATTGTTGTTCTTAACCCCCTAAAAGACCCTGAACCCCAAACTAGGTCTCATGCTTTTCAAGCAGCTTCAGTAGGTCAGATGGGGACTTTCAAATGTCTAATTCTGTTCATTGTTTTCACCAATAAATGCAACGTTCTTCACTGATTTCAGTGGTACAAAAATCCAACATTATTTGAATTCATTTTCCACAATATGATCAACCGAATTGGTTACTTTAAAGCCAAAAATCCATCTCTCAACCACAGTTTTTCATTCAGTTCTCGCAATTCCTTACTGACATCCTAACATCTTCTCTATGAATCCTTGCAACCTTGTAACTCAATGAAATCTTCTTGGTGTTTGCAACAGGCTCCGTTTTAGTTAGGATTTAAACACGAGTTTGAGAAGCGAATGGGCTTACAGGTACAGAATCCAGGTCGCGGAACCGTTTTGCAAGATCCTGGTCCCTCTGAAGATCCTCTTCTGTAGCAAAATTGAAGTCGCTCACTTCTTCAATGCGAGGATCCTCATCACGCACTCCGTTGACATCACTCCAACCCTTGGCCTGGCTTTCGTCCACCTGAGCGTCCTCTTCAGATAAAGCCAATGCAATTTGGAGGTCTTGGTCATCCGCTTGGTTTTCCTGGAGAGGAGAAAAGTTTTTTTTCCTTGTGATCAAACCCCATCCTTCTCCGTCTCCTTGCTCTTCCCCATTGTAAGTGCCTTCCTCCAGAATTTCACACTGCCCTGCGTCCCAGAACTTGGGCTCCCCCTCTTTTTCCACGTAACATGACACCGGATACTCATCGTGCCTCCACCACCTGTCTGCTGGGTTGTCGAAGTAATTGACGTAGACAAAAGTCTGTCATCCATAAAGGAATGCAAGGAAGAAGATACATTTCAAAAAGGATTGCATTTGAAGGTCASTMTAGAGCTCTGGATTGGTCTTTGRAAACAAGAATAAGATCTGGTGAGAGCTAATCTTCATCACTGTGTATGAGTTTTTGAAGGCCACTGTAGAGCTGTGGAGAGGTTCTGAGAGATTTAATGAGAGCTATTATTCACTACTATGTATGAGTTTTTGTCGGTGGTTGTAAAACACTGTAAGTGCCAGTCGATAAGCCCATTTCCTTTCAAAGAACTGTGGTCATAGACGTTTAACCAATAGACGTGCATGCTTACAACCAATTTGCTAATTGGAGGTTAACCAAGTTAATTGAAAGAGATGACTTGCTGTTCATAACATGGTTCAAAATTAACGATGTCATCAGGTTCCTCTTGGTTCTGGTATAATTTTATCTGGTTAGTTACAGGGGCGCGAATCATGCTCAAAACCTAAATCATGCTCCCAAGGAATAATCAAAGAGAAGAGCCAGCAGCTTACTTGCAAATACTCCATGGCAGCCCACTTGATTGTACCAAAGCGGCTTCTCACTTCGGCTCTTCACTTCTGAAAAAAGAATTCATCAACTCAGTGTTTCTCAGAGTGAAACGAGTGCAATCTTGAGAGTCATTCTCCGAAGGCAACTTTGCAACAAAATTCACGTCGGACTACCCCGCCTTCTGCTTTGTCTGCTAACATACGAACATAATGAACCCCAACTCCAGTCAAACTTCAGGGCAACTCGAAATCAGTGCTCTACCTCRGATTTTCTCCCGAATTGTTGCAAATCTGGAGAACCTTCAGAATTGGCCAGTAAAGGAATCCAACACTACCCCCATAATTCAAACCACACCACAGACTAGGGGGTACAATCTGACTTACCCTATTCACCAGCCTACCGCCTCGATCCCCACCAAGAGGCTAGAAGCAATCTCCACCAATTTCACACCAAGACCTAAGGTAGCTTTTGACCCAAACGAGGCCCCCAAAACAGCTCAGCTGCACAATCCAACACATGACCTGCGTTAGACACTTGGCAATCTAGCTACAAGTAGCACCATGTTAACCGGAAGAAAGCATCGCAAAAAACAGAAACCAATGAGATAGCGTGCAACTTACAACAACAACACACACATGCACAGCATTTGTGAAGAAAACCAAGAGCAACACCCCGACTCCCTTCACCACCGACAGTGGAATTTTGCAAAGATTCTGGTGGCAAAGAGTGAAAACATTACATTGCAACCCAAGTCATCGAATGTCTCCACCGACAGGAACCTGGGGATTTGACGGAGGCGAAGAAGAGTCAATAATGGTATGCTTACCTCCAAGTGGTGGTGGTTTCGAAGTTAGGTTTAGCATAACTCTCACAAATGCCTTGAACTTTTTTCCAACTTTGCTACACATGGAAATTTGCCCCAACAAGGTTTTGACTCTTTTCTAAAATGGACTCCTACATGTTCTTGCCTAAAATGTATTTCCACTATTATCCCGTTAAGGACCGTAGTTGATTTGGGGGGCGGACAAGACATTCTCTAGTTTCTAATTAAACATGGAAAAAAATATCRAATTGTGATTCTTTCCGGAGATTTGACTATGCCAATGGAATTGGCATGAATGATTGGGCCTCCATAGTAAATTTTGTGGCAATTCAAGGTTCCCTTTCTGGAAGATTTTTGTATTTTCAACCCAAATTTCATTAGTTTTTTCAATCCCTAAACCGCATGCTAGCATAGATTGTCCTAATTCTTGGTCCAATGCATGCAATTTACACTTCCCCACATCCGTCCCCTTTTGTCCGTATCCAAGTTCATTCTAAAACTCTGGCTATCAATGAAAAAGTGTCAATATCAACCCAAAAGTGGTCAACTGGTCCTTAATGGGTTAATGAGAGTTTATGATTAATTTTTGAAAATCGTAGTTTATTCATAGAGTCCAAAAAATGCAATTTAGGAGAATCTAGAGTTCCCTTATCACTGTCAGCAAGACCCCTCCAAAACTTTTTCAATGTAATAACGGGAACCACGCTGAATTGCTTATTTGTGAAATTCTAGGTGTAGTAACCTTACACAAATCCATGGAAGAATTTGTAGGAGTCTATTTTAACCCCTATAAATGACTGAGGCCTTTTATTTGCAAAAAAACACTCAAAACTGCCATTTCTATAGCAAAGTGTAAAAAAATTTGAAATTTGCTTTTATTGCACATTTAACCATTGGATCTTAAACCTCACTAGTAAAAACATATGTGGTAAAGTTTTTAGAAATTTTGACCACACAGATTGCAAGATATCAGCATTTAAAGTATAAAAAACGTTTTTTAGCACATTGTGGGACTAGATTATTTGACTTTGAACCTCCTTAACTTTAATTTTTTGCACTACAAAGTTTTGAGCTTTAAATCTTTATAGTGGAAAATCGTGTTGAGAATCTAGGAAAAAATAAAAAAAATAGAAAAGCATAAATTTTAGTCTTTAAAAAATTGTTAAATAGAAGTAGGTAGAAGATAGAACAAAAATCTAAATCATTGATATCTCTAAGATGGAATTAAAATGCATTAATCCCAATGGTGAGATTGTTCTAGCAAGAAAAATAAACTATGTGAAACTTTTTATTTTGAAATTTTTGAAAAATTGCATTCAAAAACAAATACTACCACTTATTTTTTCATACTTAGATGCTTAGATTGCCCGAAAAACAAGATTGTCCATAACTTTCGCAAAACTAATCCAAATGGAATGAATCAAATCATCCTATATAGGTAAAAATATATTCTATGAAAAAAAAATTAGAAATTTTAATTTTAATTTAATTTTTTTTCTTACCACCCCCTCTTCCCCATTTTGAGCTTATTTGGGCATAACTTTTGTTCCCGGGCACCGATTGAAAAAAAAATTACATTCCATCAAAGCAAATCAGTTTTCCTATCTTCAAAAAAAGTTTCAAGAAATCAAGACCAAAATTGAGATAGAAGGTACCTGCCCAAAATCCCATTTGTCCGTTGAACAGACAATGGTCTTTTAGGGGTTAAGAAAGGATCAAAATTAGAATTGGATGCACTGACTGGGTATCCTAAATAGAGTCTCTTAACCCCTAAAGTTCCATTTCCCCCTTGAAAAACAAATTGGATTTTGGGTAGGTTCTTGTAACTTTGGTTTTTTATAATTTTTATTTGAAATTTTGTCATAAAATAGGAAAATTGATTAGCTTTGTGGTAATATAATTTTTATTTCAATTGGTGCCTGAAAGCAAAATTTATACCACAGAAAGCCCAAAACTAAACTCGATTGGCAGCAAAATGCTTTTTGCAAAAATTAAAAATTAAATTAATTTTTTTTTTTTTTCTAAAATGATATATTTTTGTTTACATGTAAAGCTTTGATTCAATCTATTTGGACTAGTAATGAGAAAGTTATGGACAATCTTGTTTTTAAGGCATTCTAAACATCTACTTGAAAAAAATACTTATAGGATTCATTTCCGAATGCAATTTTCACAATTTATCAAAAAACATTGTTGGACAAGTTGAAGTTTATTTTCTAGAACAATCTCACCATTGGGATTATTGTGTTTCAATCCCATCTTAGAGCTACCAACCACTTAGTTTTTCTTTCAATCTTGGACCTACTTCTACGTAATAATCTTTTAAAGAATGAAAATCAAGTGTGTATTTTTTGAATTTTTTTTTCTAGACTTTCAACTTAATTCTTCAACATAAAAAATTTTAAATTCAAAGTCTAAAGTGCTAAAAATTTCCACACACGATGGTCAAATTCATTTGAAATTGAAGGCCAATGTTCAAAAAAACTTTCTTTTTCAACTTTGAATGCTAATATCTTCCAATCTATATGGTTAAACTTCATGAAATTTTTACCGCATGATCTAAGACAAGTGAAGTACAAGATCCTATGRTTAGATTTTAAGAAAAATTCTTTTTTGTTTTCTTCGGTGAATGCAACAAAAATGGCAATTTTCAATGTTTTATGACAGAAAAATGGCCATGGGACTTTAGGGGCTAATTCTTAACTGTGGAGCGCTCTGATGTCCAATTTCTAGACAATGTACAAATTGAACAACAAATTTCTTTTGCATTACAATTTGGAAGAAAGTCATCCTAATTTTTGGAGATCCTTTATGAAGTTGAAGTTACTCAAAAAATGAAAATGCTTTGCTTGTAATTGAATTTACAAGGAATTTTGAATTTTCCCTTTCAAAATTTATATAAAAATATTGGTGATATCATTGATGAATCTAACCATATGGTTAAAACCTAAAACTCAAATTCTACAACTTTTATTTCCATCTCAATCCCAAAACATTCTTCCAAATAGTACTTTAAAATGATTTTTCCAAAATCGCCAATTCTGTAGATGAGTATGGATGAGTCACAGTGATAATCATGAATTTTAATACCGTGAGAATCATTGGTTTAAAAATTTCAAAAGCAACCATTCAAAATCAAAGTACTGAAGAAGTTCTTCCCTTTTCATACAAAAGTCCAAGGATGAATAGTTGCACTTCTCTCCTACATAGAAAGATGCTCTCACATTGAATTGAGGTAAGTTCAATGGGACCAAAGGAACCTTCCTACGTCCTTGAGGCAGAACGGGCGCGGGTTGGTCACAGGTCCAGGCGGCGCGGGTGCTGGTCACCAGGAAGGTGGGTTATCGTGACTAGTGTGATCTGCCTTAAATTCCGAGCATGATCACAGTGATTTGCACTTACTATTGCACCTCGTACTGTTGTGGAGAGAGATTCAAGCTGGTGTTTGCCCCTCTGATTTTTGAGCTTTTCTTGAGCCGTTTTTGAGCCTGTTTGGGGGCACTTGTGGCCATGGCGTCAGAGGGTGAGGAGAAGAAGGTGTTTAGTCTCAAGGAAGTGTCGCAACATGTTGTGCAAGAGGACTGCTGGATGGTCATTCATGGGAAGGTGAATTTGTGGTTTCTAGTTTGAATTTGAAGAGATCCTTGGAGCTGGATTTTTGGTAAATCAGATGATCATGGCGTTGTTGGTTGTGTTGTATTAATTAGGGCTTACTGAGAATTTGTGTTTACCGACGCAGGTGTACGATGTAACGAATTTTATGGATGATCACCCTGGAGGTGACGAGGTGCTGTTGCAGACAGCAGGTATGGATTCCTAGAACAGATTGCCTTTTTAGTGGGTAAAAGATTCCTTTGAAGGTTTTCTGGATGCGTGACTTCTAAGACGGTGCTATGATTTAGGTTGTACCAGTAGAATAAAAATGAGGTAGTGTGTTCTAAATTAGGGTTAGTCAGCTCAGACATAGTACGATAAAGACCGGTAGCTTCTCGGGTCTAAAGATGCGATTCATTTCGGTATCAAGCGCCAATTAGGTCAGATCTCTGAGGTGAGTTTCTGGTAGCATTTGCGTGAATGCTCTACAGTTGGTATGAACACTGCTGTTGGGAGTCACTAATAATTTCTTCCATTTTGTGAAATTTTAATTTAGGATTTTTTTTCTGGRGAGAGACTAAGCGATGGTTCGAAAATGTAAGAAAATTATGGTGCACGTGTTACGGTGTGTGATGGTAGGAATAGCGGTATTCTAAGATTGTTAATTAGGGTTTCTGGAATTTTGAATTAATCAGGATTGTACATCTAGGATTGTACTGGAAAGAGACCTATGAAAATTCTGCATTTGGGGTAGGAACATTTGCAATTTGCTGCTTGTTGACTTGTGACTTGTGACTATTAACAGGACAAGATGCCAGCGAGGAATTTGATGACGCAGGACACAGCAAGAGTGCTATCGAGCAACTGAAAGACTTTTACGTTGGAGAATGTCCCGAAGTATTGGAAATGAAGGTGGCAGAAACAGACTCAAAGCTTACTGCCAGTGATAGTACCACACTCTCCAACAGTGTGGGCATCTTCAGTAAGGTCTTCCAATTTCTGGTACCGCTTGTACTCTTGGGGGTAGCAGTTGCAATCAGGAGATATGCCAGGAAATAGAACACTCTAAGGAGATTCATTTGATTCAATGCATTAATTATTTTTTATTGCAATTGCAATCATGGTGGGCTAGTGCGGATCTTATCACTAGCTCCACCATTTAAGACATAGCTGTATTGACAATGCTTTCGTGGCTGCTCGTGTTAATGTCATGCTGACAGCCCGATTCTATAGACTTTCCTCAAGTTTGGGGATTGTACAGTAATTGTTCACTGTGACTTATATTCTTCTCATCTAAATGACTTCGAGATTGGGACATTTCCTCGGTAATTGAAGTCGTGTGTCTGTAAATGGCTTGTTTTTTGTTTGCTGGATTTGACTTGGAACAAGTTTATGTTATGCTTGTCTGTAAAACTTTCAACTAACACGTGTGATAGACGAWCGTCTTTGTCGAGCTTGCATTCAAAAGTTTTACAGAGAAAGGAGTCACAATTCATAAGAAGTCCCTAGCCTGGAAATTAAAGAATATCATGTAGAATGTTCTTTACATTCTTACTGCTTGTAAAACTTGGAAGGCCCATATCTTGGCCTTTTCTTATCATTTAAAGTAGATCAAGCAAATTGCAGATTATGAAACAGAARAATTGAACACTAGATCGATGCTGCAAGGTTGAAAGTCCCGAGCAAAGCCTCGCATGTTCATCAATACAGGAGGTATAAGCTGAAACAAGTGTGGCATAATTTTGCTTTTGGGCACTAATTTTATCAAAATTTCATTTTGAGGATGCTAATGTGTCTTTTTATCTTTAAATTTTTTTTGGAAATATCATGCAAATATTGAGATTATAAGAACCTACCCAAACTTTCATTTGTCACTTGAGGAGACAATGGTCTTTTAGGATCAAACCATTAACCCATGGTCTTTCAAGGGACAATCATTGTGCAATAGAGTTCTAGACAAATGTAACATATATATTGAACGTCCTAAAAATCACTTGTATTGACTTTTCAAAGTCAATAATGAGACCTCAAACAAGTTGTCTTTCAATGAAGGGCAACCACTGAATGGAATAGTTGAAGTTCGTTATTGCTCTCATCAAGCTAAATTTATTTGTTGGAAGGAACTAATTTATTTTTTGCAAATTTAGAGGGAGCTTCTAACCCTCCAAGTAGGAACATACTTTTTTGTTTGTCATATTGTCACCATCTAGAGGGAGCTTCTTAACCGTCGAGAAAGAATATACTTTCTTGTTTGCCTTATTGTCACAAATGTATGAAGAGGTGCGAACTCCTTCATCCTTCGCTACCAATCTATAGAAATGTAGAGTGTCAATTTTAGTGTCTTTTTTATTACATTTGCATCCCATACAATTTCAACATCTTCTTCATTTGCATGTAAAAGATATGTTTGCACCTAGATTAGGTGTGTTAGTTGATCTTAGTCCGAAATAATGCCAAAACATAGTTCTAAAATCTTTGATAACACCATTTCAACACTAAGCAACCAAAGGTTCAAACACAACTAATTAATTGAGCCAAAAGATACACCTTGAACCTTAGTTTGTCTTCAATCTAGAACCTTAGTTTAGGATTGTCATCCTTCTCTTTCTAATCTATATGGTACAACTTCATTTTATCATGGATTCATGGAACAAAGAAGAAATTACATTGTGTCACATTAACCATAAGGTTCATTGACATCCTTGAACACATGTTCCTATACGAAGAGGAACATAAGAAAACATTGTGGCACTTCATGCATGCTCACTTTAACCCTAAACTCATTCATTTGGCTCGCTTACTCCTTAATCCCTAAAGTAAGCAAGTCCCATTACCGTTGGCTAGGAGCATTCAAAGTATACTTTATATTGCAGTTCAGGGGCTAAGGAATTAACAGCATTACGGGTGTGTTGCAGCTGACCTACAGATTATGAGAGGAGAATACTAAACGTTGTTGCTCAATTGATTACTATTTCGAATTTCTTCTCATTGTGCTCTCGAAGTCTTCAAGATGACTCTTGGCAGGGATGAAAATCCAACTTCTTTGCTTCAAGGTGAAGTCCAAACTCTGAAAAGAAAACATCTTCCCCCACATCTTCCATCAGCAAAGAAGGATCACATTCTGCCCAATTGGCTAACAGACCTGCAAATCGCGGAGGTTCGACAGTTCTTCTACGATTTTCATGCACTTCTGGTGAGGAAATCCTAGAGATGGCTGTACAGATGCTTGGGAGAGATGAAAATCCAACCTCTTTGCTGCAAGGTGCAGTACAAACTCTGAAAAGCAGGACGTCTTCCCTTCTTGACGACGGTTTCCTTACCACTGGGTTTGAAGCCGAGACGAGTCATAATTATTCGGAGTTCGTAGGAAAAGATGGAAACACAATTATAAATAAATAAATAAATAAAAGGCTAAGCGGTCTTGTTATGCGACCATTTTGTAGACTGAAGGTATTTGAAGCAATCCACGACCAGACAAGACCGTTGAACGAAACATGCTATCAGATAAGCACCCATGCAATTTTATCATTTATTGTCAAGAGTTTTTCTCCATGGCCATCTGGGAAAAGTAAAAAATCCTCGAGGTCAACCGACCAAATTCTGAACAATAGCATTGCCTGATTTCTTCATATACAGATTTCTTAACAAATAGTTCAATTCTTGTCCGCAAGGCTCGTCCGGAAAAAGGTAAACCAACAGGAAAAAAAACCAACAATGAAAAGGACTTCCTTACCTGGAAAATCTGCAGGGCTTCAACGACACGATTCGGCTTTGACGTTCCACGAATGTCCCAAAGACAGATTTGCGCATCATCCGAACCACTGAGAAGGTGTCCCTCTTTTTGGGGGCTCCAAGAAAGGCCGTAACCTTCTGTCTTGTGCCCGCGTAGCCTGATATCTGGGTTGCATTGCCCATCCTGAGGTGGTTTCGAAGGATGCTTACTGTAATCGAAAACATATACTTCTGCACTCACTGTCTTGGTAGCAATGAAAAACGGATTTTGGGGCATGTAACGAGCTCTATTCACTTCACCCTCATGATTGATTTGTTGAATAACTTGTACCTGTCGAACCCACACATATTCCCAGGTTCCGTCATCGATGCCTTCGTTCGCCCACACCATCAATTAACTCTACGAAAGTAAACCCCTAGTCTCACCGATTACAAGTCGCCAATCCCTTTCAAATCCTCTCACTAAATATTAGTATACCCGCATTCCAATAGGTCACTATTGATAAATATCTCAGTAGGCCTAATTCAATAACTTGCAGAAACCCTAATGCCACTCCCAACTAAATTCGAGGAAGATAGCGTTCTAACAGTACCGGACTAAAGAAAACACCTGATACTTCTGGATAAGTACAGGTACAGCCACTCGACATTAAAGCTTAAATTGCATTGCCCTTGTAATCCTTCCCAACAACTACAAGAAACCACCACATCACTCCCGACAACCAAAAAAATGTAACTGATTGCCAAAAGGAGAACCAAACCGCCAAAACAACAACAAAATTTAAGCTCCTGCAACAAAAACCCTAAACCTCAAGAAGTCGGTTCTTCTGCACAACCTCAAAGTTACCACATTGCTATTTTGTAATCCTTCCCATGAATGCAGTTAACGGAACAAGAACTCAAATTTAYACTCAACAATCTCTCATAAAAACAACACGCCTCCACATTATAAAAAAAATCAAACCGTCAAAACTTCAATAAAATAGGAGAAAACCGAWCGACATCTGAATTTCAAATATTTTTAACAAAAAACCCTAAACCTGATGAAGACGTACAAAAGCCTCACTACTACCACCGGAGTAAAATTGCCACTTGAGTCATCCTTCGCATCATGCGAATAACGAAACCACAACTCAAATCAAACCTCAAAAAAATCTCAAACACCTCCACAGTTGAGAAACTATGTCGCCATTGAAAAAGAAACGACCAATTTCAAGACCTCCAGTAGCACAAAAACACATACCTTGCCACTGGAGCATCCGAAGCCTCCGAGGTCCCCGCGCTCATCGTCGTACTGGCGAGCATTGTTCTCGGAGTCCTCGAGCGGCAGCTGCACCTGCGCGATCATCAAATAATTGGGCTCGTTGTCGCTGGTGTGCGTGCCGACAATGAGGCGCTGCAGGGAGAAGTCTTTCCCCCCGACCTCGTCACGGTAGGGAAGCCACTGCACCGTGAGCGACGGCCACTCCAAGGCGTGCGTGATGACGAGGTCGTACAGGAACGGCGTGTTCTTCTTCCAGATCTTGTACTCCTCGTTCACCAGACGCTCCTCCATCTCGTCGCGATACTCTTCCTCCTCCTTCGCCATCGCTGCAAGTGCGTGCGTGCAAGCGGCAATCGGGGTTYGAAATTGGGGATTTGAGCTTTACTGCGRGRKARTGGCAAACTGAAGAAGCGGAAACGTGACAGCGGCGACGGCAAACTCTTCTGTAGGAAAACAGCGGTCCTGATTGAGGGCCTAAACCAGGTCCGCTTTCGGGGTTTCCCGCCACACCTCGCAATCGAGAGTGACCGTTCCCGCGCCCATTTCGGAGTTCACTGGCTTTTTTTTCGTTTTGAAAAGTCACAATTTTAATACTCCGTATTTTTTAGTCACACTAAAATATAATAGTATTAGAATATCGTTAGAATTATTCTTAAGATGAAATGTGGTTTTTCCACAAAAATCCCTCCAAAATGGAAAATAGATTTTTTTATTAAATCTTAGTCTATTGAGGACGAAAATAATTCTAAAGCAATGCACACGCGTCAAGATTACTTTTCAATTCTATATTTTTGAAATAAAATCTTGTAGAATRTAAAAAGCATCACATTTGTCTATTGTGGATGGCTTTATGAAAAAAATGGATTGASTCACTCAAGCAAAACATCTCAATCTCTTTCATCCYCAATAGTCCACTAAATCATAACCCACTTTATWTTTTYTACAATAGTAAAWTATCCTTGTGAAAAKACAAGACATCATTGATGAYTTTTTCACATGCCATGAACATTTTACAATTAAATATATATGGAAAAAAAATCCAATATTACTAGATATTTCATATTTYATAGTGAGAAAATTATTGTTACCAAATAATAAATGTGATATAATTTAATATTTTTTCTAAACTTTCATTAATAATTTATTCCCTAGAAAACATTCATAACAAATATTTTTATTTATTCAAAGTTCAAATAGTAAGTGGAAAACAAAAAAATTATAGATTTTTTGGTTTCTTTTAAAGGAGATTATTCGATTGAGCCATAAAAGTTAATTCAATCAGTGTATTCTACATTAATAACACTAACTTTCATAGATTGGAGAACTATGGAAACTTGTAAAATACGTCAATATAGAATTTTCCAATATTTAAAATAAAACCAATATTATGTACTTAATACTATTTATGTACTAATAGAGTGTGATTGTCAACCAATGAAGAATCCAAAAGTTTAATCCCAAAAGGACCGAGGCATATTTTAGACAGAAGTTGTCAACAACTGCCATTTTTTAGGGCAACAAGAAAAGAATGATAAAAAAAAGTTTTTTTTTCAGAATTTAACCCTACACATTTGTACTAGACTTCTATGGGAATGTGTAGAAAAAATTTTAGAAACTTTGACCGCACGGATTGAAAGATTATAACGTTTGAAGTTAGGTCAAAAAGTTTTTTTCCAACCTTGCCCAACAAGGCCTAGAAACTTTAACTCCTTCTAGAATGAGATTTTTACACTACACATGGTTATTTCTTTTGACATTTGCATCTTGTATCATGTAAGCTACATACCCACCAAATTTCACAATCAAAAGAAGAGTTTTATACATGCTGCCTGAGCTGCCTGCTAAGTTCAAGGCAACATAACTTTTGATTTGGGCACCTGATCAGGAAAAAAATTAGTTTTTCGAGAAGAGAGTACATAGATACACAATGTATCCAGATTTCATGAACATCCGACCAAAAATGGCTTTGTGGGAACCTACCCAAGATTTCTTACGTACGTCGAACGGACACTTGGTCCTTTAGAGGTTAACCCCTAAAGTCCCATTGTCCCCTCGAGGGACAATTTGGATTTTGGGCAAGTTCCTGTGACCTTGACTTTTGATGAAACTTTTTGAAACTTTCTCATAAGATAGAAAAATTGATTATCTTTGTGGGAATATAATTTTTATTTCAATCGGTGCCGGGGAGCAAAAGTTATACAACAAAACCCCCAAAACTGAACTTGGCGGGCAACAAAAAAAATTTTGCAAAAATTCAAAATTAAATTTTTAAATATTTTTTCTGAAATGATATATTTTTGTCTACATGTGAAGCTTTGATTCATTCTATTTGGACCAGTAATGAGAAAGTTATGGACAATCTTGTTTTTCGGGCAATCTAAGCATCTTCTTGAAAAAAAAACATATAGCATTCATTTCTGAATGCAATTTTTACCATTTTTCAAAAAAAATTGTTGGACAAGGTGAAGTTTACTTTCTAGAACAATCTCGCCATTTGGATTATTCTGTTTCAATTCCATCTTAGAGCTATTAACCATTTAGTTATTCTTTCAATCTTGGACCTACTTCTACTTAACAATTTTTTGAAGATTGAAAATCAAGTGTGTGTTTTTTGAAATTTTTTTTCTAGAATCTCAATTCTATTCTTCAACATAAAAAATTCTAAATTCAAAGTCTATAGTGCAAAAAGAATTGACAAATGACAGTGAAAGTCATTTGAAACTGCAGTCCAGTGTTCAAAAAAGCTTTCTTTTTTCACTTTGAATGCTAATATCTTCCAATCTATACGGTCAAAAAATTACAGCACATGCCCTCGCTATTGAACAAGGAATATGAAGGAATATAAATGGAATAAAAAGGTGGGATTAGACATTGAAGGGAAGTAGGTACATTGAATGCTAAGACTTATGGCTTTTTGCAGTGGAGACTAGGGTTCAAACCTCATTGGCGTCAAAATAACAAAATAACAAAATAACAATCCGTTGAATTCCGTCGCCATGTAGGCATTTGGCTGCCATGTAGGCAGTTTTGAGGGCAACGGACTTTACCAACTAAAAATTGAGATATGATCCTACAAATTCAAATTTGAACAAATCTATTTGAATTTTGACACAAACTATGGATATGGATTTTTAGTCGAGAATTTTGTTTTTTAATTGGAAGCCCTGTATTGAAAGTCATACTACCCAAAGTTTTTAAGCAAGGTAGGTGGATTCAAGAAACATGTTTAAAACTCTTCAACCTTTGAAGTCTGGTAGGTATATAACTAACCTCATATATGATGAAATTGTAAAAAATATAGCATATGGGTGGTACAAAAAATCTCACTCTAGGAGAAATTAAAGTTTATTGACCCTACCTATCAAACAATAATAGAAAAAAAAGTTTATTGTCTAGCTTCAAATGCTATAATCTTTTACTGTCCAAGCTAAAATATTTGAAATTGTTTAAAATCATTCTTGTAGTAGTATGCTGTAAATTTTCACGATTAAATTCAAGAATAAAATTTTAGGGTATCATTATTTTTCTCTTAACTTAACCCCTAAAGGTCTTTGACTATGCTTTCACCAAAAATGCTCCAAAACTGCCACTTCTAGTGCAAGTACCAAATTTTAGAAAAAAAACATTTTTGGACAAATGTAACCGTAGGATTTTGTATCAAAATACTTTGGGAAGATGTGGAAAACATTTCAGATTTTTTCACCATGTAGATTGCAAGATATCTGCGTTTAAACTGACAAAAATCCTTTTTTGATGAGCCCTGCGAAAATCCGGGCAGCTGCATTTCAAAAGGCCACATTTGTATGAAAAAATGTCCAAAATGGTGGTTGGTCTTTGAATCGAAATTGAGGAGGCCGGAAGTAGTCTCCTTTCGTAAGGAAAGGGCATGCAACTGCACTTGCGAGGAGAAAAATGTGCAGCTGCATCCAGAATATGTCGAGGAGGGATTTTTCGTTTCTTACAGCATTGAACGTCCATTGGTTCACTAACGAGGCGGAATTCGTCTACTTCGGCACCTTTCAGAGCGCGCTGCCTGACACGTAAATGCACACTTCAATTGTACCCACTTACCCAGTTTTTTAGTTTTTAGGGTTCTGTGTAGATGGATATCACAATTTTTGGCACTGGAATTTCGCCAATTTCTTCGAAATCCACTGCATTGTAAATTAGAACAACCACAAACTTGTGGATGTACATTTAGCATACACCGACTGCAAGGATAAGGTTAACTTTTATCGATCCGTCACCATATCCGTCGAGTATACGTACAGTAGCTCTGATGGGATCAAGTTAGAGCTGCAAGAACTATGAGCAATGCCTCTATCAGAAATGAAATCTGTGCAAAAGTGGATGGCGAACTGAACGCAAGAAAAACATCTTACCCACAAGTTCGCTCGACGTAAAGGGGTCCCTTGAATGAAATCTGAGCAGAAGAGGAAAATTCGTTTGTTTTGGCTCATCTCTTAAAAATTAGGGTGACCGTACATTTTTTGGATGTATGGGTCCTAGCTTTTTACCCTTAAAGGACTGACCTATCACCGCGGGCGAAGGCGGGGTGCAATATGTAGTGCTTGACCAAGGGGAAAAACACTATTCACACACATGTTTAGCTTTGTATAAAGTGTACAAACCAATACCTCATGCTACCCATTCAAAAATTGCGAGAAAGACATCGTGGCACAAAACACTTTCATGTAAAAACTTGACTATCTTCATAGAATTAGGCCTACCTAAAAATATGATAGCAATTAAAAACACTAAATTTGACTTCCCATGATGATTGACATATGTGTGGTCACTTTTAGAAAAGAAACGGATGAAAATTAGTGAGTGTCCACTCACTAGACGAGTTTTTTGTCATCGAAAGGACAGTAAACGTCCGCAGCGTCGTTTAAGGGTTAAAGACCTCTGGATTTGATCCACAGATCCCAAATTCAGAGATTTTGAAAAATTGGGGTTTGGAGATAGCTGCTCACTTTGGACAGTGCCCAAGTCCTGGAATCATCCTGTTATTGAATGTAGTGAATTATTGGGCTTTGTAATGGCAGCAACTGCATGAGGAGAAACCTGAAAGCACTGAATAACTTATGGAATCACTTAAACCCTAATGTCCCATTGTCCCCTAGGGGAACAAAATGGATTTTGGGTAGGTTCTTATGGTCTCAATATATGTCCTAATTTTCTGAATTTTTGAGAGAAGATAGGAAAAGACGTTAGCTTTCTGAAAATATAATATTTATTACAATTGGAGTCTGGGAGCAAATGATATGGCACAAAATGCCCTTTCTTTAGTTCAGCGGGCAGAAATTTAATTTTAAGAAAACTTCAAATATTTTTTTAAAAATTTGTTTCAAATAATTTGTATTTTTGCCTACATGGGAAGCTTTGATTCATTCCATTTGGATTTGTTATGCAAAAGTTATGGACATTAAATCTTAGATTTGGGATAATTAGAGCATCTTCTTGAAAAGATAGCTTTTAGGTTTCATTTCTAACCTCAATTTTCACAATTTTTCAAAAACTAAAGCTTCACAAGGTTAAGATCTTTTTCTAGAACAATCTCACTGTTAAGATTAGTGTACTCCAATTCCATCTTAGAGCTATTAACAATTTAGATTTTCCTTCAATCTTGAACCTACTTCTACTTAACAATTTTTGATTTTTTCAGTGAAAATTAAGTGTATTTTTGTTGAATATTTTTCCTAGATTCTCAACTCAGTTTTTGATCATATAAAAAAAGAAATTTAAAATCAATGGTGAAAAAACCATAAGTTATGAAGGTTCAAAGCCAAAAAATGTAGTTGAGCAACCTGCAAAAAAAACATGTTTCTTTCATTTTAAACGCAAATATCTTGCAAATTTCACGGCCAAAGTTTGTGAAATTTCTTCCACACTTCTTTATGCAAGTCTAGTACAAGATCCTATAGTTAGATATGCCTAAAAATAATTAAAAATTTTTTTGGCTCTTTGCTTTATAGATGGCAGTTTTGAGTGTTTTTTGATGGAAGAAAGGCCTTGCAACTTTAGTGGTTAAATATGTGTTTCAATGCATGATCAAAAGCAATAGAAGGCTATGTCAATTTTTTTGTCAAGTAGAATGATTGGAATGGTGGGCATTTGCATTTTTTTTGTAGTTTTATTCCCAAAATTGAAAATACTATGCGTTTTGGGAGCCAAGAAGTGCTCTGAACCCATAGCCAACCTTTAAAATCTTCCAATTCTAATCATTCAAGAACTACTCTCACGCTCACTACTTGAGACATATGTCATGGCCTTATTAATCCCAACCTCAAAAAAAAAAGAAAAACACATTCCAAGCTTTGGTTGGACCTTTGTTCCAACTTTGGTTGGAAATAATTGCTTCTACAAGTTGGGTATGGTTTCCTAGTCGGGGATGAGTGGTTCTACCATATTACGAACATTGCATGATATAAAGATCTCTTTCTTCATTGAAAGATGGGATCTCCCTCACTAAGATTTTGTAGGAATTGGGGCTATTTTTTTTGTTGTGCACGTTTTTTGCCATCTGCCTATATATAGCCAAAGACATTGGTTATTTCTTGTAAAGGATAACTTCATTTTTCGGTCAAAATAGCTAGATTACAATTGTTTTTATGATCAATAGCCGAATTTTACCTTGGTATCAACTAATTTCTATATAGATATGACCAAGTATGTCCTAAGTATCACATGAGTATGAAAGAAATCACTGGCTACTTCTCCAAAATGATTAATATAAACACAAGCCGGGTTTTTTAATCAGAGGGGTCATTGATGCCTTACTAATAGTCTTGGTTTTTGTGGGAGGCATAGGGACCTTCATAAAATTTAATAGTAGCATTGCAAATATTAGGATTAATATTAGATACACCAGGCAAAGTGATCGTCAGTCTCAGAACAAAGGACAATTCACAGCATAGTGCAGTGCTATATGATTTTTCACTTACAAAAGAAGAATTCAAATCCATGCATACCATAAATTAGGTTGTTTGTTTGTTTTGTTTGTTACGTTGAGATCTCCTTGATCATGCTTCTTCCAGTCGCATTCTTCATACCGTTGGAAAGCTCTCAACAAGGAGGGTTGCACAAGCTTTGCTTTGTGGTGTTCCTACTCACAATGTAGTAGTTATGGATTTTTGAGTTACTTTTGGTTATCACTTTTTTTTAAATTTACTTTTACTTTTACTTTGGCTATGGCATTGGCACAAGGCATACTAGACCATCCATCCATATCTTTAAGATAGTAGGCTATTTGTTTTCTTTTTTTGTATTTGTTACGTTGAGATTTCCCACACTGTGCGTCTCGTAGTTGCATTCTTGGTACCATGTGGATTGCAAGGTATAGCATTTGAAATGACAAAAATCATTCTTTTGGCCAAAAAACCAAGCGGCTGCACTTCACAAGGTCACATTTGTTAGGAAAAATTCCTAAAATGGTGGTTACTCTTTGGATTCATTCTTCAAGGCAAGTTGATTACATGAAAAATTTTAAAGCATTTAGAATTGTACAATATAAACAAAAAAAATAGTAAGTAGAAGAAGTAGAAAATGACTCACAACAATAAATTATAAACAATTTATTCAATACCAATTTATTACGTCTGCAATCAATGTCTTTACAACAGTSAGTATTGGAGGTCAAGAAAGTTATATCGGCACATAATCTTGAGGATTTTTTCACCAAAGCTCTTAAATTATGTACTCATAATTGGCTTAATCATGGCATTGGAATGTGATGATCCAATACTTTAGAGCGAGTCTTTAACCCCTAAACGCCCGAGCGACCATTTTTTGGTCGTTGTCTCACTTATGGCAAAATTTTCAAATGGAAAAAAACTTTTTTTCAATTTAAAAAAAAGAAAGAAAAAGAATTAGGCTTCCTTTCAATATTTATATTCAAAACTATGATCTCTACAATCAAACAAAAATTATAAGTGAAATAGCACAAAGTGTTTAAAATTTGCCTAGTGTTGAAAAACTTACTATTTGAAGAAAGTGTTGGAGTTTTCATTACTAGATCTTATGCATTTTCTTACAAATCAATAGAAACTACAATTTTGACCAATCAAAAAAAATTCAAATGCTAAAGTTAGAAATTTGTGTTTTTGGTGAATTTTTTAAGTTGTACCTTAAAAATTCATTTGGAGAGGATCTAAAATACTTTTATAATTTTGACCACATGGATGTCCTCTACTTTCTGTACTTTACATTATCTTCTTTGATGCAAACTTTAAGAAAGTTATAGAACTTATATTTTATAACACATTTGTGTTTTGCCCAAACCCCTTGGGCTTTTAGGCGGGTTAAATACGATTGTTATGTAAAATCCATGGCTATCCTACCATGTATTTTTTCCATTGGATTTTACCATGAGAATGGATTAAGAAATGTGTCATACCCTTTTTCCTTCGCTTGTGCTTTTGTCCTTGACTATAATCAAGGTTTTCCTAGATGAAGTTTTAATGAGGCAACAATGGAATATCTAATGAGATTACGGATATTACTACAGTTGACAATACATAGAATTTTATATAAATGTTATGTCAACCAAGGAGGAGTGGAGGAGTGTTAAGAATATATTATCTTAATATGCTTTCGACTATAGTTCACAATTTATTGCCATTTTATTTAGTTTGGAATTGAAAAATGCCAATCCCAATGGTTAAAATATTCTAACAAACCATTTATACTGATGCTTTTTTTTTCCCAAAAAATATTAAACATTGAATTCAACAATGGATTTCAAACTTTTTATAGAGTAGAGATTTTATAACTATCAGCAAACTACCCCAAACTAAAATACTTCTTAACTTTTGACTCAATGATCAAAATAGAATGATTAAAAGCTTTCCATTTAAATATAAATCTTAAGAATCAATTTCAAATTTTTATTTAAAAATAAATAAAAATTTAAAGTTGTTGTTTGGCCTACCTGCCGAGCAATGAAAAGTACATATCATACAATAAGTTTATAATCATTGAGTCAAAAGTTATGAAAATTGTTGGGCCTTAATGGTAGTCCTTGGAAAAATGTTGTTTGAAAATTAAAAATAAAAGAATAAAAGCTCCATTCGTTGCGAGCTACCTAAACTCGTTGTGATGCCAAAACAAAAAGTTTGACCATTTAGGGCTTAAGTGAATAAACTTTGTTCAAGTTGCACAAAAAAATGATTAACCCCTAAATACCCAAGGACTATTTTTAGCTTCTAATAAAGGGCTCCAAGTTGAACAAATACATAACATTTTGATAAATTGTATCAATTTTTACAAATTGTAACCGTACGGATTTAACACATATTAGAAATTACATTAGAAAAGAAAACACAACAATATCACTTATAAGTTCAAAGATTATAATGTTTAACCACGAGGGCGTCAAAACTACTAAAAATAGCAACTTAGTTTGGTTTTTATCAACTTCAAAGTTTAGACAACACCACAATTTGGTGCCTTTGGCATTTTGGGGTTAAAGCGATGAAAACACGGCTCTAAGAAAAATGAGACATCCGAAACTATTACTTCTACAATCCTCAACACTCCGAATATTTTTGACACGGGCAGCGCTCATCGTCCAAATTCGACGCCACGTCACACGCGAACCGGGTATCATCCCGTGATGGGTATGAGAAAACAAACCGGGAAGCAAACCAAGAGGGGCGGGAAATCAGCACTGCCCTTCCCTTCCACTCGCGACGCACTTCCTCCAGACTTCCTGCCGAGCTCCGCACTTCGTTCCTTTCCGTTCCGTTCGCAACGCGCTTGTTCCAGGAAGTCCCAACCCAAAACCACAACAACAAGTACAAAATGGGCAGCAGTCCAGGCAGCGAAGATCATCTTCATTCCTCTCCAGCTTTGTCTCTGCTTACACATACAGTGCATCTGTACCTTCAGTTTCAATTCACCAAACAAGTGTCTATAAATTTGCGCTCAATATTGGAGCTGTAGGTACCAGAGTACGTCCCAGCTCTCCCTCGGAATTGAATTCGCAGTTCAGTCTAGGGTTATGGAAGGAACAGGCCAGAACTTCTTCGTGTCGGAGCATCTCAGCACCACGGAACCGTATCCCAATCGGGGTACTATCACGTACGACGACAACGCTCCCAAGATCCACTTCGAAGAGTTGAATTGTGGAGAATTTCAGAACTTCGACCAGTTCCTGGATGACGAGAGTTCCAATGATCGGAGTGGCACCAACACCCACGATCAGGAGGTCTCGTTTGACGATTACGCAATTGATCTGGAGCGAATGATCTCGGAGGAGGAGCCGCAAAGCACGCCAGAATCCGTTTCCAATGATGAGATCGTGGGAGACGAACTAGATCCCGAGTGGGACGTGAGCATGTTGGACGAACATTCCGCAACAATCGACGCCGAGAACTCAAATTGCGCTGACTTTGGTTCCCAACACGACCAGTTGTGGCTTGACGAAGAGAATTTTAATCAAAGTACCCACGATGAGGACATGACATGCATCGATTTCGCACATGACCTGGAGCGCATGATTGTCCAGGAACATCGCTCTCGTTTGCCAGAATCACTGTCAAACGAAATGCAAAGGCCCGAAATCGGAGCCTCAGAGCATGCGCCGCGACCAGTGGTACCCCCCACGGAGAGCATCGGTGTGACGTACCACAGGAAGAACAAGCAATGGGAGGCGCACTTATGGTTGAAGAATCAGCAGCACCGAAACAACCGGAAAAAAAAAGGGGTCCAGCTCTTCCTGGGGAATTTCCCAACAGCGGACGAGGCGAAGCAGGCTCACGACAGGGCTGCAATCAAACTGGGCATTCTGGAAACGTCGCGAGGGAAGGCGTACCCATTGAACTTTCCGGAGTCCGCTCACGCAGACTACATCGCCGAGCATGTTGGCTGGAGCTCCCGGGACTTTCTGTGGAAGCTCCGGAGGACTTCGGCCAAGTTCAACAAAGGCAAGAGTCGCATGAAAGGGGTGAGCACGAGGAAACGGAAGAAAGGTGTTGCGGCGCTGTATGAGGCGAAGATCAGCCAGACGTCGAGCGAGGGGGAGAAGGTGACGTTCAACTTGGGGATGTTCGAGAGCGAGGACGACGCGGGGAAGGCGTACGACCGAGCTTTGTTGTTTCTCAAGGGCGTGGAGGAGTTCACGTCGRTCACGAATTTCAGGCCCAGTGGCTACTCTGCAGCCGAAATTGAGGAGGCCGGAAGTAGTCTCCTTTCGTAAGGAAAGGGCATGCAACTGCACTTGCGAGGAGAAAAATGTGCAGCTGCATCCAGTCTACACCGAGCAGGGAGTTTTCGTTTTCTACAGCATTGAACGTCAATTGGTTCACTAACGAGGCGGAATTCGTCTACTTCGGCACCTTTCAGAGCGCGCTGCCTGACACGTAAATGCACACTTCAACTGCACCCAGTTCTTAGTTTTTAGAGTTCTGTGTAAATGCACGGACGTCTCATTTCCTGGCACTGGAATCTCGCCAATTTCTTCGAAATCCACTGCCATGTAAATTAACACAAGCACAAACTTGTGGATCTACTTTTAGCATACACTGCAAGGGTAAAGTCTTATCGGTAACCATATCCGTCGAGTACACAGTATTCTCTGATGGGATCAAGTTAGAGCTGCAAGAACTGTGAGCAATGCCTCTATCAGAAATGAAGTCTGTGCGGAAGTGGATTGCGAACTGAACCCAAGAAAAACATCTTACTCACAAGTTCGCTCAACGTAAAGGGGTCCCTTGAATGGGATCTGAGCAGAAGAGGAAAATTCGTTTGTTTTGTCTCATCTCTTAAAAATTAGGGCGACCGTAGATTTTATGGATGTATGGGTCCTAGCTTTTAAAGACCTCTGGATTTGATCCACAGATCCCAAATTCAGAGATTTTGAAAAATTGGGTTTCCAGATAGCCCCTTTGCAAAGTGCCCAAGTGTTTGAGAATCCAACAATTCAATAACTTACAGTGAATTAATTGACTGAATCAGAAGAAACCTCAAAGCACTGAAAAACTGAAGCATTCACAATTACTGGGAGTATGATACAAAGATTTCGTYCCTTACGAAAGGATGGGATCTTCCTCACTAAGATTCTGTGGGAACCGGGGCTGCTTTTGTGAGCTCTGCTGTTTGGAAAGAGACTGCGGCATCGACTCTAGGGTTTCTGAATTCGAGTTTCCAAATCCTATCTACAAGGGCATTGACATTGAACTCATCTAGTAGGCTTTGGTTGGAGTAGAGAAAGCCTCATGGTCACACCATTTTTGGTTTGTTTTGTGCACGATTTTTTGCCATTTGGCTATAGATCCAAAGACATTGGTTACTTCTTGTATTGGAAATCTTAATTTTTTTGGTCAAAATAACTAAATTAGTATTGTTTTTTTACCAAAATTTACCTAGGTATCACCTGATCTTGATATAGACATCACCAAGTATGATCCAAGTTTCACATGAGTATTGATCCCTGCATTTCTAAAATGATGAAAAAAAATTATTAAAAAAAAAACACAAGAGTCATTTATGCATTTACTAGAGTAGTCCTTGTTTTTGTAGGAGGCATAGAGACTCCTGTAGAACTAGTTAATGATGGTTGCATTGCAAACACTTGGATTAATATTAGAAGCACCAAGGCAAAATGATCATTCTTCAAACAAAAGACAATTCATAGCACATTGCAAAGTTGTATGGTTTTCCACTTACAAAAGAAGAATTCAAATAATTTTGATTTCAAGAGGTAGAAAGAATGGCCTAGTTCACCTAAAGTAATGGATTAGGCTTATGACAATCCCTAGTAGGTAGTGGATTTTTTAAACTCTCAGACCAATAGTCATATGGCCTTTCTTTCACAAAGGTTTTGAGTTTCCTAGCTTCTTCATTGGAGGTGGGCTTTAATTGGAAAAAAAAGTCTATTTCAAGTGTGCAATTTTGAATATGCAATTTATGTATATATTGGCTTTGCAAGACGGATGAAATGAGGTTTCAGAAACATTGTAGCAACAGTGTGCCTTGAATTACGATTTGACATTTTTATACACATTCACCATTTTTCTACGTACATGCTTGAAGCTTCCTACTTTTTTAGCCAATTGGGAATTAAATTGCCTAAAAATTGTTGTTAGGATAAGTGCACCTGTTTTTTTTACTCCATTATAAAAATAGCCCCATGTAGGTTTTCGCTTGATTGTAAACCCTCTCAACATGAGAGCATAGGGTCAATTGTTTTGTACTATGTATTTATAATTAACTCTTGTAAAATTCATAGTGAATGTACTTGRTGTCCAAAACATAATTGCAAAGTGAAAAAAAAGACTCATTCAATTACTATTAAGCCTCAACCAAAAAATTGAAGATGGTTAATGATATACAAACCATTTTCAATTGTTGTTATTTATACAATGTGAGGTGTAGTTACTTTATTAGTGATTAGATACTAAGGAAAGGTAAATCATTCTATTTGTGCCATCAATTCAATTGAACTTATTTGTATCAATATGTTGCATATAGTGTTGATCAAAMGAATTGGAGGCACATGGAGGATTGTTGTCTTTAAAATTTATAACTCTAAGATAAGGACCCATGTGGCTATGTATCTATTTGTGCTATTCTATAGAAGGCCCCATGGTGGTCAATCATGCAAGAAGTCCAAAAGCATCATTGTTTCAAATGATGAGCTCAATCATGGGTGTTGTTTGAGGTGCAAGGTATACTATAGRTGTGACTTAGTGGCAAAAATAGGGGCTTGTATATGTTGAGTGGGAAACATTCAAAAAACATGGCCACTTGTAGGCTTCAATGTTGTGACCATTGTAGGTGAACGAGATGATCAAACCCGGTGTATGTTTGTTGGTCATTTTATGTGACCTAAGTCATTTATGAAATGTAGTACTTCACTTCAAAATTTCATAACAAATCCATACTTTGTGAAAACTTAAAAAAATATTTCAACTAATATTTCTCTTTCACTCATATTTTTCCATCTGCGAAATTTCAAAAAAAAATTCCCACCATTTCATGTGGAGCTCATCAAAAATTGCACTGCTTGTAGGACCAGATATGGGTGATTGCAAGAAACACTTGTAATATTTGTTGCGTTTTGGAGCAGTACTCATAAACTTTTCTAGAGTACTTTAAAAATAGAAAAATAATTTTTAAAATTTCTTAAAAATATAGTCAATGTATACACCTTTAAGATGAAGATAACCACTGAAGGAAATTCTTAGAAATTTTTTCTACCTATGAGAATAAAAAAAGTGCCAAATCTCAAGAAAATAGGTGTTTTGATGTGAATATTACTCAAAAATAGTAAAAATACGTAAATTAAAAAAATAAAAAGTGGCCATTTGTAACAACTTTATGGAGATGGTTGTCCACCAAAAAAAACACCAAAATAATTATTTATATGTTTCAAAATGCAACCTGTATACAACACTCTTTAGACCAATATATAACACACTTGGAACATGATTTTGAAAATCCCTCTCCTAAAAAGGTGTATTTTTATTAGAAGAACTAGCCTAACAAATTTCACAATCTATTCTTCAAAAAACGTAGTGGTTAGGTACTAAAAACCTCCAAATTAGCAAGTGTGACATTGAATTGGGCTCTATTTTTGGATAGCAAATTATTTTTGAAAATTACAAAAAAATCAGGCAAGGTCCATAATAGTCATGAGTACCTATCCTATAAATCTTGAGTCATTTGGAGCCAAAGAAAAAAAGTTATGGCCAAAAATCAGATGAACACGCAACGTGTGACGCAAAATAGGACAGGTGTTTCTTGCAATCACCCATATCTAACTACACAATAAAAATTGTGGAACTCTCGATAAAAAACCCAACGTGTTGTTTTCTGCTATGTAAGCTCAAGGGGCCTTTAGTTTAGAAAACGGCATCCCACTCCAGCTCAAACATTGTAGTAGCAAACAGTAGCTTATTCTTTATTGAGTGGAATAAGCAGTATGTCTTCTTTGCAAATACGGTTGTTGCATTGTCCATGCATCTACTATATAAAAACACATAATTGTTTGTCAAATGAGAGGATTCTTTTTTAGAGTCTCAAGAAAAAAATGAAGTGACTCTTTACTTCAACTCTTTTTTTCACCTCTATTATACAAACATTTGAATTTAGTTTTTTGATTTCTATATTTGAAGACAATTTGATATTTTAGTTTATGTGTTTGAAGTTGTTGAAACAAAAGGTGAACCTTGTTTCACCTGAAATTTGAGTTTTTTAATGGATTAAAAGTCCATCTAGGAGATATGGATAGAGTTATGGGGACAAACAGATGGCCAATGGATGAAATGTGGCTCATGTGGCATTTTAGAGGCCAAAATTCACTTGCTTAGGAGGTTGGTATAGAGGTTGAGGTGGCAGATGAGGTGGAGGCTCATCTTCTTCCTCCTCCYTCTTGTTAGTTTGAGAGAGCCATGTGTTGGAAGAAACATTGTAGATTGTATATGAAGAGTTTTGCAATGAAATTTTAAGAAATTGTTCATCTAATTTTCTTAGTTCCAGAAACCTATCATTCATTCAATTTGGAGTTTATATGTGAAAGTTATCCTTGAGGAGGTGAGAGAAGGGTGATTATCATAGAGAGTGGAGGTTGTACCTTTGAGGGCTCATAACTATTTGGTGAAGAGGGTTTTGTTTTTGATATTTTTTATTTATTTTTTATTTAGATTTTATCTTTTCAGAAAGCTATCACTCTTTTAGTTTGGAGTTAGTATGGCAAAGTTATGAGGTTGGAGTGAAGTGGTGAGGAGTTGCCTTTGTTTAGAAAGTAGATAACTTTGACCAACTATAAAAGTTGGACAATAGTTTAGTTTTGAGTGAAATTTATAGGGTTTGAAGATATTCGTGTTTTCTTTCAATAGAAATATTATTCAATCAATTTGAACCACGAAGGGCTATGCCTACATTTGTGAGTTTTTCTAGGTCCTATGCTTTTAAAGATAATGGACCAGGTTTAGTGTGGGATGCTTGCACTGAAAAGATGGTTGAGCCCAATGCCGATGAGCGGGAACGAGCCATGGGATTCCAAACTGGGATTACTAACATCCCGGGCATCACAGAGTTCCAGAGACGACATCTTATTGGCCAAGCCATGGATTTAAATTGTCTCTCTTGGGTGGTTTCACTTGTTGTGGCTTTGAGCCGAGTTGAAGAACAATATGGCATGGCTAGGGTGGAGCAAGAAGACGTTGCTCCAGGTGGTGTGCAATAGCAATCAAAGGTAGAAAAACCTGCTTCAAAGGAAGATCGGAAAGAAATGGTGACCAAAGAAACTTGGAAGCCGTTGGTAGGCCTGGAGGATGAAGCAAAGATGAATAGGGAGCAAGAGTTCCTCAAAATGTATGTGGATTGTTTTGCCTTTAGTCTCAAGGATTTGGGAGTGTTGAAGGGACAAAAGGTACGTATAAACTTGACGGATGATGCACCAATTTATTGCAAACCGTACAAGTACAGTGAGGTAAAGCGCAAAATGATCCAAGATTGCACCAATGAGTTGTTGGAGGCTAGATTGGTGGAGTTAGTTTCACGAAATTGTGAATATGTATTGGCGACGGTTATGCCATCCAAGAAGGACGTTTATGGAAACTGAACCGAGAAAAGGATAAGTGGGGACTATCGTAGAATTAATAAGCTCACAAAGTTAGACCGTTATGCAATGCCAACACCGGAGGAGAATTTCGATGCTATTGGCCATGCTAAAGTATTTAGTACTTTGGATCTTCGGTTGGGTTATCATCAACTTGGTATCCAAGAAGGTAATAAGGAGAAGACAGCGTTCTGGGGAATTGATGAGGATGGGAAGGATCGACTTTATCAATGGAAGTTCCTCCCATTTGGCTTGAAAAATGCACCAGCAAAGTTCTAAAGGGTGATGGATCCCATATTTTCTAGCTTGGATTTTGTGAAATGTTATATTGATGACATTATTGTCTATAGCATGAACCAAAAACAACATAGAGCTCACTTGATAGAGGTATTTGCTAGACTAAGACTTCACGGGTTAAAACTACATCCAAGTAAATGTAAGTTTTATTATGACCGAGTGGAGTATTTGGGCCACATGATATATCCTGGTGGATTGGGAGTGGTAGCTAGTAAAGTGGAGGTGATGCTTTCTATACCAAGGCTGAAAGATGTAAGCCGATTGCGAGCATTTTTGGGTTTGTGTAATTATTATCGGAAACTTGTAAAAACGTTCAGTGCCATAGCGAAGCCATTGACCATGCTGAGAAGGAATGATCAACCTTGGATGTGGGGAGACAAGCAAGAGGCCGCCTTCAAGCAATTGAAGGAACGTTTAGCATCGGCACCGATATTGAAGAGGCCAATTTCTGGCCGGCCATATCAGTTACATGCGGATTGGAGCTCACTGGGGATTGGTACAGTGTTGACTCAAATGGACGATGATGGCAAGGAGTTTGTAGTAGCTTATGCCAATCGCTCCAACAACAACGCGGAGGCACAGTACATCTCATATGAAGGAGATTGTTTAGCAGCGATTCGGGCTATTGCTCATTTTCGTTGTTATTTATATGGCAACGAATTCCTATTGGTAACGGACCACCAACCGTTGAAGTGCCTAATGGAGTCCGACAAGCTTACAGGAAAGCTTGCAAGATGGGCTCTAATGCTTATGGAGTATGACTTTAAAGTGGTACACCGCGCTGGTTTGGTGAATATGGATGCGGACGGCTTGAGCCGCAATCCAAGTCTTAGTCAAGTGGACTCTACGGGGGCTCGATGGCACGTAGATGAGGGAGAGGATTCGTTACGAGGTTGGCATTCGGCTGCCTACTTGAGTATTCAGGCGATGACTGAAGACACTACCAAGGAAGCCATCGTGGCCACGATGGATGCGGATGGAGGTGAAGAGTCTGGGGGCACCAAGGATATTTTTGGTGATGTGGAGGTGATAACATACTTGAAGCATGGCGAATTGGCGACAACCATGTCTGCCAAAGAGAGAGATCGGGTTCTACAACGGGCTAAGCGGTTCGTGTGAGATGGGGCTCATTTACTTCGAGTATGGCCAGATGGCACCAAAAAGGTGGTATCAACACCTTACGAAAGAGTGAAGTTGATCATGCATGCTCACGAGGATTTGGGGCACATTGGAGTGCGGAGAACTCACAGCTTGCTACAAATTCACTATTGGTGGCGAGGTATGCAAACACAAGTCCAACAGTTGATAGCTAGATGCACGGTATGTGATAGAGTGCGGGCATCATTTAATGCACCCATGCCTCAATTACAACCGTTGCCAATCATGGGATTGGGCTATAGATGAAGTTTGGACTTTGCAGGACCATTGCCAGTTACACCACGACACAACAAGTATGTGTTGGTGATGATTGAACACTTTTCCAAATTGATTGAGTTGGTAGCATTACATGACAACTTCAGTGAAGGGGCAGCGTATTCATTTTTGGATCGTGTTTTGAGTCGCTTTGGAGTTCCAGCAGAGGTGTTGTCCGATCAAGGACGTGAATTTCTTGGCGACTTTCAAGCCTTATGTGAGCAAGCAATGATTGATCACCGCACTACTTCACGTGATCATCCCGAAGCAGATGGATTGGCGGAACGCATGGTGCAAACCGTCAAGAGGGGGCTTCAGAAATATAGCTTGAAGAAGGGGCATCATGGGGATTGGGACCTGCAACTTCCGTGGATAGCCATGGGCTACCATTTTAGTAAACAAGCCTCCCTAGCTTCTTTCTCACCCTATTATTTACTATTTGGGCGCCATCATGTTTTACCAATGGCAATCAAACAAGATGCAGACAAGATATTGGATAACATGGATGATTCCGACACGTGGGCACGCATATGCGAGCAACGTGCGGAATTGTACAAGAAGGTGATGTCCATGGCTTTGGAGAACCTTTCTATTGCACAACATAGAGACACTCTGCGTTATGCCACAATACGAGGAGGAGGTTATAGGCCTCAAGTGCGACGTTTCCTGCCTACAGACTATGTTTATTTGCAGCAAACGGTGCCAACTACACTCGATGTGACTGCGGGGCGTATTATTCTACGCGTGCGGGAGGTGCTCAAGTCAGGAGTGTTGCTCTTGGAGGGTCGTGATGGCAAGATTTGGAAAGACCATACGCGCAATTGTGCGCCGTGTCACTTGCCTCACATTGATAGAAGAATAGACACTAGCAGTTCGAGGATTTCCGCTGGACTGAAATGTGTCTTATGTGGTAGCACCAAGGGCGCCGCCACTATAGTGTTGTGCGATATTTGTTCCACTGGATGGCATACGGATTGTTTGAGTCTGCTGTTGCAAGAAATTCCGGCAGACCGATGGGCGTGTCCTAAGTGTGTCTCTAGCAGTGGACGACGAACCGCTTCGATTTCATAGGGTTTTCACATTGGGTTTTCGTTGATTCTTCGGAGAAGGCCACTGAATTCGCCAGTGTGAAAGGGGCTTTGACACCGGCGAAGGGGGCGAGTAAAAGAGTGGTTGCAATACCACTTGCTACACCTGGCGTACTTGTATTTATAGGTGTTTATTTTCTTTGCTCTGCTATGGATGTCGCCAGTGTTAAGTGCTATGATGGTAGAATGTTGTTACATTTATTATCATTGTTGCAGGATTTACCGTGATTGCAACACATGTCGCAAGTCACGTGGCGTTTTCCCTATGACCACAGCTTTCACCGATGGTCAGGAGCTATTGAACCTTGATGTGGTTGGATTTCTAGCCAATTACAAGGTTTGCGGTTACTTTGCGGCACGCGTTCTCTCATGTTAGCACGATGTAATCTTGGCACGATGTGTTTGTGCACGATGTGTTTGTGTTTTTAGTATTATTTTTCGTCACCCCTACCCTATATCTATTGTATTATCCATATCTTAAGCCAGGTTCTTCCTTTATTTTGTGGCATTTGGACTTATATAAGAAAATATGCTCTTAACTCCTAGAGTGCCAAGGCCATTTTTTTGTCAAAAATCACTAAAAACTGTCATTTTTGCTGCATTCATCCAAGAAAAGAAAACAAAAATTTCTTAAAATCCAATCATAGGATCTTGTACTTCACTTGTCATTAGATGTTTTTTCAGCCCCGCAGAAGACTATTTCGGGGTTGTTCCCCAAGACTATTCTCTGTGCAAAAAATCAATGACTCGTAGTCTGAAATTTTGAATTTCGAAAAAAAAAATTCAGAAATCTTAGAAAATATAAAGAAACTGAAAATTGTTTTAAAAGATATATTTTTTTAAATTATTATTATTTTTTTAAATTATTATTTTTTTATTTTTTATTTTTTATTTTTTTTATTTTATATATTCTTTAAATTTTTATTATTTTTTAAATTTTTATTTTTTATTTTTTTATTTTTTTATTTTTTATAAGAAATTTTAAAAAAAAATTAATTATTATTAAAAAAATTATTATTATTATTTGTCTTAAAAATTATTATTCTCAAATTTTTTTTAAATTATTATTATTATTTTAAATTATTATTAAAAAATTAATTTAAAAAAATATATAATAACTAATAAAAATAATTAATCAATTAGTATTATCTAACATGGCAATCTTTGCACCACGTCAGATTGCCTACGTGATAGTATTCTCAGAGTTCCCAATGTATTTCCATAGCCAGGGAACTCACAGTCTCCTAAATGGTCCAAAAAACATCTAATGGTTAGACCATGCGGTAATAATTTCATGAAGTTTGATCGTATAGATTGGAAGATATTAGCATTCAAATTTGAGAAAAAAAGTTTTTCAGAAAATCGGCCTGCAATTTCAAATGACTTTGACCATCATATGTGGAAATTTTTTGCACTACAGGCTTTGAATTTAAAACTTTTTGCACTACAGGCTTTGAATTTAAAACTTTTTGCACTACAGGCTTTGAATTTAAAACTTTTTATGTTGAAGAATTGAATTGAAAGTCTAGGAAAAAAATTAAAAAAACACACACTTGATTTTCAATCTTTAAAAAATTGTTAAATAGAAGTTTGTCCAAGATTGAAAAAAAAACTAAATGGTTAATAGCTCTAAGATGGGATTGAAACACAATAATTCCAATGGTGAGATTGTCCTAGAAAGTAAACTTCACCTTGTCCAAATTTTTGAAAATTTTGAGAATTGCATTCAGAAATAAATTCTAATATTTTTTTTTCCAAGAAGATCCTTAGATTGCCCAAAAAGCAAGATTGTCCATAACTTTCTCATTACTAGTCCAAATAGAATGAATCAAAGCTTCACATGTAGACAAAAATATATCACTTTAGAAAAAGAAAAAATTTAAATTTAATTTTGAATTTTCGCAAAAAAAAACTTGTTGCTCACTGAGTTCAATTTTGGGCTTTTTGTGGTATAATGTTTGCTCTCAATCACCAATTGTAATAAAAATTATATTCCCACAAAGCTAATCCATTTTTCTATCTTATGAAAATGTTTCAAAATGTTTCATTAAAAATCAAGGTCACAAGGAACTTGCCCAAAATCCAATTTGTCGTATGAGGGGACAATGGGACTTTAGGGTTAAAGTGACCATTTAAGCCTACCTAATTCATCATTGATAGTAATAGATATTTCAAGGAACATGTCAACCATTCTTAGATATGGGTCGCATTAATTTAGAACATGGTTGCTTTTGGAGTAGACTACATTAGAGTGAAAGTTATTGAATTTCATAGTTTTCATGAATTAAAAAATGAGAATATTACTTTTACTTTGGCAACTTCACAAGGCACACTAAGGTAAGACAACCCATTGCCATTATTTCTTCCATTGTGGTCACCTATGACATAACATTTTTCACTAGCCGTTGGTCCTCCCCCCAGCTGGAGGTATAATGCCCTCCTAGATACCTGGGGGGAGAAACAAGGTTATAATCCATTGGCTGGCAGGTTGGGAGAGAGTGGGTGTCACACTGACAATCAATTTGATTGGTTGGGGAACGCCAACGGATTCTATGAGCGTGTGACAGGAGGTCAGGAGACTACCGTATCTGGAGGATTGGAAGGATTGAGGTTAAGAATAGAATAGAAAAATGACATTGAACAAGCAGTTTCGCCTCGAGAGAATTTCCTCCTCCTGTGCATCGACCTRCAAAGCTTCCAGAGGTTTACTGCTTGTTTCATGTTAAGGATGTTCAAATTTKGAGTAGCAACCTAACTTMCTGTCCAAATGATAGCTGAGTTCAAGAATGGATGCTAAGCCTGGTCCAGATAAAAATGAAAGCCTTGTACTGTAGTGSTCTGCAAGTCAAATTTCGTGAATAATTTTAGCAGGCTTATAAAAATACCGTCTACACAGTCCACACCATGGCTTGGAAGCACCACAGGAAGAGCCTTGAAACAGTTGTTGGGAAGTTTATGCGTCTCCAGGTAACTTAGTCCCAAACAACAGTGCCATGCAGGATTGAATACTTTCAAATTTAGCTTGTACGGTGGCATACTGATCAATTTTTTGGATGCTTGAAAAGGGTTCATTCTTTTGCACCCTGTCTCASTCCGTTACGTCCACCAAGTTCAGACGTCACAGATAACAATTTAATATTCACGAGCAGGCTGATCCAAAGTTTGCAAAACACTCTTCAATTATATAATTCACATTCCTTGGACAAAAATTGCAACACAGAGCACAAACTTGTGTTGCTTGCTTGCCTATCCCTCTAGGAATCGGCGATGTATATACAAGAGTAAAAAATAGAGTTGTCCTCTCACTAACAAACTTGCAGTAATTATGCTCTCTGCGCTCATATTCCTCCTAGCTAAAGACTGTCAAGATTGGGTTGGCGCGCCTTTCCAAAGAGCTTGCGGTAGGCGTGATTRGGAGTGTCGAACGACTTTCGATTACGATGRCGTTGAAGCTRGCTCTCAAAATCGCATCTGTAAATTTGMAATATTGAATGGCGCTTGGTGCGTGATCTTTGCATTTCATGCGTTAGATGATGAATGGTGCATTCTATGCCTTCCTGCAAGCGAACATTCGTTTACCTCACCACACACATGGCGCCGACAGAAACGCGAGCAGTCGGATGCCAACAATGGCGTTGGGATTCCGAGTGACTGCGAAATTTCGCCATTRATGCCTTTCGTGTTGCCGCTGTCTGCTACTTTAGAATTTCCCCGTCCGGACCATTAGCGACGATTTCTGTCACATCAGAGAGCTCTTGTACATGGACATGATGTCGTCAAAACTAACCTCGGAAGAAATTTCGGTTGCAATGCCACTCCTCCTTACCGCCTCCTCGTTACCTCTGTTTCTTGGAGAGCTTCTGTGGTATACGGTGTGGTAGCACTCGCCATAGCTACTCCCACTCGAAGCATGCGCAGACTTTCTTTTACAAGCTGCAAGATCCGCTGGCTTGCAAGACAGCCACACCGGTACCGTTTGGTCCCAGTACACCGGGACTAGTTGATCGCTCATATTACCCGCCGATTTCACCTCCGGAATCACACAACGTCCAGGCGAACTCCAGACTTCCGAATGTCCGTACTCACGCGCGGCATCCTCTCCAAGCGACGCCAGATCTATTTCCACCGTCACTCCCGATTCCGACGAGCTACAGGTAGAGTGCGTCATGGCAATTAATCAAAACCTAAATGTCCTCTTCCGATCCACTGKCAAATTATACCTCTACAATGCTCTGTTCTCTAGACCTGTCAAAACTACACCTCAACAATCCTCTAATTCAGTGACAAAAGAAACTTCCACAACGCTCTGTTCTGGAAGAAATTTCACGTGACAGCTCGATCTAATTGATTTGCAACTACTCCCTTGAAAAACGTGCCCAAACAAACACACGCCTACAGTCCCACACACACAAAGGTCACCAGCACCCTGGGATGGTCTCCAAGCCCTGCCACAATAGCGACACCACAACAGGTAGCCCTTTCTCCTTTCCAAAGAGAAGCTGATCTCCCGAAACTAAAATATCTCCAAAGGAAGTACAGTCAGTAACGAGAGGCTGCCCTACTTCATCGAAACTCACGTTCAACGATGACCGCCGATGTCTGCACCTCTATGAACGATGATCCTGCAACATTGGTGTGCACTGTAGAGTGAATGCAGAGGCTTGCCAGTGTCGGTGCCTTTGTTGGGAGTGATTAGTAAGATACTAATTCGAGGCCTCGTATTAGTTCGGGAGYAGGGAGGACTTCAGCAGCTTCTAAATGTGCAGAAGGCGTGGCGGCGATTGGGGTGAACTTACTAGTAAGAAGAGATACTCTAGAATTGGGGTGATGTTCCCCTTGACAGTGGGAGTTCAACTGCAGACAGGGAGGGAAAGTGGACCCTATTTCTGCAGTAAGGTAGGAGGTCCATAAAGCGACCATGTAAGCACTGAAATATTTTTCAGTAAATTTTTGTTGAAAGACAAGAGGAAATGACATGTGGCTCAAATTGTTTCATATTTTTTGGAGCTTTGTGGAATTAGTTATGAAATTTTGAAGTTGAAATGTCATAGTGCTCTAAAAGCAACCACCTCCTAGAATGTACACAGTTCGTACATTTCTGTACATTGAAGAAAGCAAAATGTACCTTTGTTTCATGTTTGGTTCAAAATGCCCAGTCTGAGTTCGAGCCTCCTACCTTAGTGTGCATTATTTAAGAGTTTATTTACTACAAATCTAAGAGCCGGCTTACATGTGGGGTGGGTGGGTCTCACTGATGATTAGTAGGATTGGTAAGACCCAAAATCGCCCTTGATCTAAAACCGCTATCTTCATACTAGGTACATCTCCAAAATCAGTTATGTTTCTATGTGGAAGAAAACGCTTTTAGAATCAAACTTTGATCCTTCATAAATTTTGCATATTGTATCCAAATGCTGCATGCTTTGGTGCATTGGAACCTCTTTTCACTTGCTAACAAGACTACATGAATATTTGACCAGCCTAATAATAGTAACTAGGCACAAAACCAATTTGTGACGGTTTTGGATGTACCTATCTTATTTCAAAAGAATTGGACGTCCACCTTGGTGATGATCATCGTTTTAAAAGTTTACGTATAGTCCCCATACTAAAAGACTCTCACTATTCTTTTGTGTTCCAATGCAAATACCTCATTTTCAAGCACAATCTCTCACAATTTGTATGCAATTTGCATACACCATTTCACCAAAACATCCAAAAAGTGGGTATATACAAAAACGCCACAAATTCGGTTGTGGGTAATTTGAAGACTAAGTAGTGAGTAGTGAATAGAGGAGAACAAAGAGATGTATAGGGAAGGAAGAAATGCACAATGAATTCTTTAATTCTCGCAAATATTAGACCATAGTAGGGGTACAAAGTTTTGAAAGCAAAGTGCTTGAAACCGCTCATAGGTAGCATTGAAAATAAGAGCGATCAAATGCAGAAGGTTCCCCTCTAAAGGTGTCAAAAGGAAAAGAAAAAGAGAGCAATTGTATTTTTAACATTGAAAAAAAAGGTATGCTTATAAACCCACAAGCCATAGAAAAGCTTGTTGTAGATCAATGGAAATTGTCTATGTATTTCAAAAAAAAAATTAAAATAACACTTGTCAGAGATATAAATCATCATGTATTGTGAGGTGAAAAGTCTATCATTCAAAACAAAACTCGCAATGCTTCTTTGAAGGATTGTCATATCTCAATCATTGACACTTTTCAATTGATATTTACACCATTTCGGGGTTGAATTTAGGTACTACGCGATTTTGGAAGTCCCCATAGTAGTCACGCCTCTCTCCAAAATACCTAGGCTTCTTAGCTCTAAAACAATCCTCAAGAAAAAAAATTTGGGATCCAAAATCAAATATATGGATGTGGTAGATGGTAGATGCAAATACAACATATCCAAATATGAATATAGATATTTTGCTTAATTATTGATACAAATATGAAYTACATATCCAATATCCCACACTATAACAAAACATGGTAAAAAAAAATGCACTCAAAATCGAGTGCGGTTCTTTTGACCACAGCTTTGTGCAAGCCCACTACGATTGCAGTCAGCTTCTTTTGCAATTTTCCATTGCAATTTTTTGAATTTTGGAGCATGCAATATACTATTGGAAAGGTCTTGAAAATACCTTTTCAATGGTATATTACGCGCTCCAAAATTGAAAAAATTGCAGTGGGAAATTGCAAAAAACGTTGACTGCAATCATAGTGGGCTTACACAGAACTGTGGTCAAAAAAACCGCACTCGATTTTAAGTGTGGTTTTTTTTTACCATGTTTTGTTATAGTGCCATATCCCATGTTTCCGGGGGCGAGATATAAAAAATTAGGGTGTATGGGGCCTCTTAAGTACCTATCCACTCACACTATTCACTCAAAAAGATCCTATGTTCATTGATTTCAATGTCAACATGACCCTAACAGTGGTTAGTACCAATGAGACAAAGAATCCTTTTAGCATCTTTCCTATGAACCAAATTGTCTTCTATGTCCGTGGCCAACTCCAATCTATCTATACCTTAAATTTGTTTGTTTGTTTGTTACGTTGAGATCTCTTGAACCGTGCGTCTTCCAGTCACATTCTTAATATCGTTAGAAAGGCCTCGGCAAGGAGGAATGCACATGCTTTGTTTTGTGGCGTTTGGACCTACAATGTGAAAGTTATCAAATTTCAAATTTTTTATGAATCAAAAAATCAAAAAACCATACTTTTAATTTTTTTTGGTTGTAGCAACGGCACAGGGCACATTACTCTAATAATGATATTTAGTGTTGACAACACTAATTACAAAGCATATCACTGAATGTCAACAGTCATGTTGTTAATGTTACAACACTAAATGTCAACATAGACACAATTTGTCAACTATTGGATTATTTTTTTTTGCAAAATTACATGTAGTATTATATATTATTTCATCAAATTGCAATGAAAAAAATATAAACCTAAATATATGGTGAACACAACTCTAAATGCGAACTACTTGAAATTTAGAGTGGGTGTGGTAAAAGTTCAACACTATTAGTAACATAACACGAAATATCATTATTAGTGGGTGTAGTCCTTGAATTAAGGTAACTTATAAGTCCCTCCTTGCAAAGCGTAACTAACTTATTAATGGCCTGATAATATATTTCCTGTACCTGGTCATGTGGATCCCAAAGGGCCCCCCCTATCATCCCCCCATCCCCTATGCTGAGTTCCCCTCCAATGAGAACAGTAGTTTCTCTGGCAAGCTCTTCTCCAGGCTTGCATGCCCTGCAGCGGACCAAAGGAGAACAGCTGAAAGAAGGACGGCTATTGCCCCTTTCCTCTCTCCGCCTTCCACGTGTCAAGTTTCAACTGGCATGGAAGGGAAGAAAACACAGGAACTGAACTGCCAACTCATTAGATCTCCGTGTAAAGTTAATGGACCTCAAGTGCGAAAGCCCCATTGGTCCGGACTCTGGACAAAACTTAGCCTTGGACCAATGAAATTGCAAATAATTTCATCCTCTACTTCTGGGCATCCATACATAAAACGGGCCTTAGCATATAAACAACACATAGGCCATTTTCTCGTGGATGAATGAAAGAGCATTTTTCTACTATGATGTAGGATCGATAGAAGTGCAACTATTCATCCTCGAAATTAGGGGTGGAAAGGGAATATTTTCTACAATAGTTTGACTTCTAATGTGTGTGTTTTGATTTTTTTTAACCAATGATTTCCACACTATATCAAAATTGACGATTTCCATGGTCACTAGCTTGTCGTTTAAGGGTTAACTATAAAGAACCTCACAAACAAATAAAATGAATTTCCATCAAATGACCAACCGCTTTATAGGCTTGAGATTCTTCCTAGGCTCTAGAGCGGTAATGATTTTGCCGCTTGTAGAAGTACATAGATAGGAAAAACCTATTCATGTTCATTTCAAAGTTGGTGTGTATAAGGTAAAATAACCCATTGCGGTTATTTGACCCATAGTAGTCACCAATGAAGTGGCCCCATTGTGTTTTTTTTAGTTATGTGAGATCTAGGCCACAATCAATGTCTTCCATGATAGTTATGGAGTGATTAGTGACCACGTAAGGGACTTCCCGCTATGGGGTGGTCTACAGACTCTGTTGAGCCATGGAGAACTAAACACTTCAAAAATTCCTAGCAAATTCATACTTTATCAAAAAAAATATAATATCAATTGCACTTGTTGCTTCTCACACTTGTCTTTAAGTGGAGAAAAAATTTAAAATTTTCAACACTAGCATGAAGCCAAACTCCAAATTTTGACCACAATGGACTCTCTTACCTTATATTAGGTGAAGTCAAAATCCACAATAATGTCAAGTTCGGGGATAAAATTATGAATTATTTTTTATCCCCATATTTCCTATCTCTTCCTGAATGGGTAAAATTCCACCAGCTGTTAGTCGTCACTATTTGCTCCAAAACACCTGTAATGATCAATTACTAATGCTTCTAGGTAACCTCAAAAATTCCCTATTTGGCCCCCACCCCCCTTTCCCTGAGCTGCTGTTGGAGATGAACACCGTGGCCGGGATGCTGTGTCACTTTGTGCAGTAAGTTGTGTTTTTGCAAAAAGACGGTGAGTCATATGTCAAATTAAACATGTGGCCCCCCCAATGCTGAGTTTCTCTCCAATGAGAAACAGTACTGAGATCCTCAATTTCTCATGCAAGACGCCTCTGCCAGAGGAGAGTGAGAGCATGCCCTACAGCGGACCAAAGGAGAGCATCAGAGCATGGACTACAGCAGTGACTAAAGTAAAGGAGAGCAACTGAAAGAAAACGGAGGGCTGCCCTCTCGTCTCTCCACCTTCCACGTGGCAAGCTTCAACTGGCATGGAAAGGAAAAGAAAGGAAAGGAAGAAACAAACGTAAGGTAGGAGCACCTAATGGCGTCAGATTCTATGCTAGGCATTGATTTTAGAACATATATGTTGGAAGATTATAGGTAGTTTATCATTTACGTCAAATAAAATAAGCTATCTATGGCCTACCTACATTTAGGTTCTAAAATGACCACCATCTGTACAAATTGATGCCATTAGGTATTTAGGTTTAGTAACGCCATTGGGTGCTCATACCCTATAAAACCTACAAAAAATGGGATTGAGAAGTCTCAATAGTTTAACCCCTAAAGGACCAAACTGCGTTTTTTGGCAACATAGCGATTTTGGGCAGCTCACTATGAATGGAGTTTTCATTATTTTTGTTTGAAATTTTCACACATGTGTCCGAGGAGTAGCTTTAAGGCCCAACAATTTTCATAACATTTGACTACACCGTTAAAAAGTTATTGCATGATATGTGATTTTCTTTGAACTTTGGGCAACTCGGGCAATACAACTATCTATAGACAACTTATTTTATGCTCTATAACATCACATTCATTTGTCTATTGAGGTCACATTAGTGAATATGATAGTCATGGTATTGAGTTTAATTCTTCACTCGGGACATTTGTTTCCAAGAGTTTTCACAATATAAAACTTATCGTATTAGAAGATGTCATATAAAGGAGGTTAGAGTGCATCTTTGTAAATATATAACATATACAACATAGGTAATAAAATTGTGAACTAAGAGTTCATTCCTCACTTGAACCTTTTCCATAGCTTCAGTTCTCCACCAAATTTGAAGTTAACTATATACATTGAAAGGTGAAAAAAAGGAGAGAAATTTATTAAAATTTTAAAGTGTAGACAATTTCCCTACCATCTTTATACCCCTCAGTCCTTCACCAAGCACAATTTTGCACTTGTTTACTAATTTACAAGGAATGCGCCATGCTCATCAACATTCAACAAGGCAACATTCAACATTTGTTTTCATTCTAAACCACTCTTTTGAACTTGAAACATGACTTGAAAGTGCCTCAAATCAAGCGAGCATTGTAGATTGGAAATGGATTAGTTTCAAATTGGTCTCCATAATATGTAGGTGGTAGATTTAAAGCAACTTTTGGAGCCTTCTACCATTAATTTAAATTATCGTTTTGAAGTTTTTTTTAATATTATTTCTCTCTATTTGATATGCTTCAAAATTTAATATCTTTTGTTTTTCTTTCATAGCTTTCAAAATATGTAGATATTTGAAATATTTACCAAAGTATTGACTTTGTGGAGAAGCATCCCAATGAAAAACGAATCTTTTTGTCCCTAGCTCTATATATAATAAGTTTTGTGTACAATAATCTTGTATCTTATTGGGAATCTTTGGATCTTTGGTACGAGGTGTAATACAAAAGTTATGGAAAAAAGCACCCTTCATTATTAGTTTCAATCTCTAGTTAAATTGTTTGACTAAATGACTTTTGGAAAGTAGACGGTTATTTTGAAGTATTTGATGTAGATTGACAATTCAATCTATTTCAATCCCTAGAGCATGAAATCTATAATTAAGGGTGATTGCATGAAACACCGTGTGGTTTTGGTAGCGTTTGGCATAGTTGTCAAGTTTTTTTCGGGAGTACTATAAAATTAGAAAAACAATTTTAAAAAAATGTGAAAAATATATTTAATGTATATACCCATAAGAAAAAGGTACCCTATGAAGGAAAAGTATAGGAAAATTCTCTAAGGAGGAGAACTAGATTAGTGAAAAATTACATGAAAATAGGTGTTTTGATGTTTTAATTTGTAATAAATAGAATAAATAATTTTTGAAGAAACTAAAAATTGAAAATTTGGGAGAACTATATGATGAAGAGATTTCACCAAAAGAATGATCTTAAAACCGTCTTGAATGTTCACTAGTACGCGCGCAAGGGAGCCCTGTTTGCACGCATGTAGAGGAAATAAAACAATGTTTTTTTAAATTCCCTCTAGTAGATGCATGCATTCCTAGTGTGGGAATAGACCACAAAAATTTCAGCTTTAGATCATTAATTTTGGGTTCTCCCCAGTACTAAAAACCCCTAAACTGCAAAGTGTGACAAATTAGCTAAATTTAAATTTAAATTTAAAATGATTTTTGAAAATTTCTGAAAAATAAGTATTCTGATTTCTATCAAGAAAGACATCTCCAATAAAAATTTCAAGTTAATTGGATTCATACTTCAAAAGTTATAGTAGATAATAACTCCGTCAATCAAAGTGTGATGCAAAATAGTACTAGTCTTTCTTGCATTCACCCTTAACTGTTCAACAAAACATTTCTCAAAACTTTAGTTATAAAGAATAATCTTTACAAGAGCTAGTTTGTAGAGTTTTGTAAAGATAAGTTTCACATTTTTTAAATTTGAACCTAAAAATCATGCCAATTTAATGAGATTCATGACTGGTCTATGAGGTAGTTTCTTAACATATCATGTCAAACCTTCAAGGTATTATGACACTCTTACCATCATTGCTACAAATTTGTGGAAATATACTATCCCAACTAATTGTCCTTACAAGTTTTTTTAAGTAATTCAAAAAACAAGCATAATAGTATACTATAAGGAACTTTTTTTAGCCTTGTAACATTAGTTTGCTTTTTTAATAAGTCATACTTAAAAAGCTTYTCATGTAGCTTTTGTCAATGATTGTAAAACCTCCTCCCATCCAACTTAGAGCCAATAAGCTAGTAACCAGCCCTTTTTTTTGGGTGAAATGGAGCTAGAAAGCACCATTTCATAGTGAAAATCTTTTTTTCACCAGAAAAGTTTCAATCCAATTTAAAATATGGATGAAATTGTCAATAGTTAATGTTAATGCAAAGCCTCTTCTACACCAGAGAAAAATTTGAATCYCCACAASGGTATTTAGTCTTTATTAWATGATYGAGCATGAAAGCTCTTACATAAATAGACTTGGCAAAAGGARAATCCCTAAATTGACTCYTAMGTAGCAAGCATGAATCTTCAATGCYTACGACCTTSTACACATGATTTCCTCTTACAAACRAAGATTGATTTGAATCCATTCAATTGTCAATGCCAAATCAAAACGAGWAGAGGTGGAAGTCCSCGTTCATTCCTGTAGATGCCATCAGGTCCTACGCGATACTCACAATGTTGACAAGGAGCCGGAAAGGTGTTCCTCCAAGCCACAAAACTCTGGTAATGCGATCCCCAGACGAAGTCGCAGTAGAAGAGCGTCGTTCCAAAGATGTTGGGCGAGAATCCCCATCCGAACTTGTCACCGTAGGCAAGGGTGTGTCTCCCTAGGTGGTTGTCTCGAGAGGAGCATTGCACTTGCAAAATTTGGTTTTCCCCAATGTTGTTCCARATGTTCACATCCGCTTTACTAGCCACGATGGCCATGGGGCTTGCCGCCACCATGAGCAACAATATTGTTAAGAAGATTGGTGCTATCATCCTTGGTTTTCCCATCTGAGTAGATCAAAAAGTGAACAAAATTAAATAGAAACACATCAAATTAAGATATTACACATTATGGATTCATGTAGAATTTTGAAATGATCTTTCCAAGTTGCTTCTTTGGGTTCAATTCATAACGATAACTAGTTGAAACAATTGAAAACCACTATATAAACATTTGAGAATCATTTCAGTAAACATGAGCCTTAAACATGGGCTTTTGGGTCTAAAAGGACAAGCTCAAGATGCTCCTAAAAAGCCAAAAAAGCAGTAGCGAAAGGGGGCAATGCTACAACAAAACATTGTAAAGAGAAAACTCATGAGATTGCATAACTACGGCAATGAGTAAATTAAGTTGCGAGGATTGTAATTAATTCCTTCTAAATGAATTGCATTGCAAAAAGATGAGTGGTTGTTAAGAGAAAGAGAGTACGTGTTTTGGAATCCACCACCTGTGTCCACAAATACTTTTCTTGTACCTCAATGCAAAGTAGTGCCGGTCTGTAGCGCTTTGAGTAGAATCCTTCTTGCACACTTCAGTACAATCCAATTCTTCTAAACCAACACCAATAAGACTGAAATGCTTTGTGCTCTCAATTGCACCTCTTCATGCACTCAATCCTACACTGCATCATACGCTCAACAACAAAAGAAAACTGAAGTGATCCAAAATCAACACCAAATAAGAATGCTTTGATTTATTTATTTATTTATTTATTTATTCATTTATTCATTTATTCATTTATTTATTTATTTTCAAAAAAAATTTAGAAAAATTTAGAAAAATTTAAAAAAAAAATTCTGTAATGTCGCAGGGCCTCGCGGTTGATTCGTTCTAACAGCCTTTTGGAGACCTCATACTTCTTCTAATTAGTGAGTTATATATTGAGTTGAATAGCTTTTGAACTGTTTTTTTTAAATTTGAGTTTCTCACCACAAATATCTTTAATTGCCATCTATGGAGAGGTTTTTATTGTTCTATGATAATAGATAATAAAAGGATCCTTGAAAAGTTTTAAAACAAAAAGCATATCAATGAAGCAAAAAACATAGAAAGCATTGAAGTGCCAATACAACCAATCCATTAGAGGCTTTTCTAAAGTATAATAATCTTTATACTTTCAAATGAAATTTCCCATCTTGAGAAAACAAGTTTTTTCAATTCTTTCCACTTTTTATTTATAATCTTGTGACCATGTTTTCATCTTCAATGCCCTTCTAGTTTGCATTTAGTAGAGGCATAGCTAGTACCTTATGATAAAATTCACAATGATAGTGTACGTTATGTCGTTATGCCACAAAAGGTATGAATGGGAATAATAAGGATATGTGTATGTGTATATAATCACAATTTCTTGTCTTCTAAAATTTGATAGGTTTAACTTTTGGAATGGAGAATTTAATTTGAAAGTACATTTTACATCATAATTTTAATACGCTACAATTTAATTTGATTTTTTGTGGCATTTCAGGCTCTATATAATGAACCACAGAGAATAAGCCCCTTCTCATTTCTATTAAAAAAAATACAAAAAATCATTGTTCACCATAGATGATCAAATTTGGAAAGCCMAAATTCCTATGCAAAATTGAAGACCCCTACATAGGTAGGTGAAGTCAAAAAATAATAAATTTAACCACTATAAAACAACAAGGGATAGATTTTAACATTTATTTGTGGCTAGACCAATAAAGCGTCATTTTCCTTGTGGCATACAATGCCAATGCCGCCTTCAATTTGTAAATTGATTTGGAGTATGTAAATTCCAAATGTCACTTTGTGAATGAAACAATTATAGGAATGTATATAATCTTAGAATGCCACAATATTTTGGGTTTTGAATATTTAATTCATCTTAAATCATCAATTTTACATGATTTAATACCTACAAATTATGTTTATTTTAATCTTTTTGTATGTGGATGCACAAATAATCAAAGCTATAGTTTGTCGTTGTTTGAATTGAATTTAGAAATCTTCTTTCAAATTCAATTATGCGTAACTTCCTTTGAGATTTTGGATAACCTGACATTCAAGTTGAATGAATTAGATTAGCCTCTAAATGCCCCACTACTGCCCAAGGCATGGTTGCTATTATGTAAACCTCGAATCATAAGGACATGAGTCTATAACACTATATACTACCTCCGTCTTGAAATAAATCCGTTTTTTCTTGAAAATGGCTAGATTAGCACTAGAATTGTTCCTATTTTAAGGAGCTCACGTAGTTATTGTAGAATCTACTAAGTCCCATTAGGTGTGAAAGAAAGGAAGTCAACAATTAAGCTGTGCATGTTAAAAACGGGCAATGAAATTGATATTTTTTTTGCCCTTTTTGGAATTGCTCCAGTGGTATTGATTTTTATCATTCTCTAAGCAATGTTGGTGGAGTGGCGTCCATTGACATCCTTTCTATTCGATTCCGACAATGTAGTTTGGGGCTCGCTGTTACAGCCACTTCATGGTGCATAGTGTAAAACTATGCACCATGGAAAAAATTTAAAATTTTTAAGTTTTTAATTCAACCCCTCTCCCCTTTCAAAAATTTTAATTTTAATTTTTTTTTTTTTTGGGGGGGGGGGGGGGGTTGAATTAAAAATTAAAAAATTTTAAATTAAAATTTTTTCCCACTCCTCACCCACCCTCTGTCACTTTCCCCTTCTTGTAATTTTCAGGGGTGGGTGGGACGGCAAACAATATGGGATATTGCATATTACATATTGCACTTGTATTTGTACCGTATCAATACCTGTATATATTCCAATACGTATCAGTATCAGTATCAGTACCCGTAGTAGTACCATAGCAGTACCGTAGCAGTACCGTAGCAGTACCCAATCCCGTATCTGTATCCGTATTCAAATTTTTTTGAGATCAACGGTTGTGAGGGGGGGGGGTTGTAATTTTTTTTACAAAAAAATCAACGGTTCTCGTTTTTTAGCAGGGAAGGGGGGGGATTGCAAAACCTGTGACTGCCACTTTTCAGTGGATAGTGATTCAACTCCAAAAATTCTCAACAAGAGATTAGTAGCATTTTTTGTATCATTGTGGGTTGAATTTTTTGCCTTTGGTTGGCTAGAGGGTTGCATTTTGATTCCGTTTGCAATGATCTAATTGCTATATAGTCTTTGGAGTGTAGAACTATGGATTCTTTTGGTTCAAGGAACTCAAACTAGCTTTAGTTGTTGTCCATTGAGTTGTGGAGAATTAATTTCAAATTTGATTTGGGACAAGTATATTTGGAAATCCTGGATTTATTTCAGGGCAAAGGGAGTAATAAATATACACCCATAACATTGGTGTCTATGTTATAAAAACCTTCCAATCATGATTAGAGGGTACTTGTGTTATACAATAAATACCTGTATCATAGGTGTTTGTACTATAGGCACACGCAATGATTGTAGGATATTTAATTATACATACATGTGCTTAAAGCTCATAGGCTTGCATTCGCAATTTTGCCTTTTGATGTGCTATCATAGTTGATGCCTAAGGCTTCATATTTTTGTGCAAATAAACTTTAAAGTTGAAATAAAATCTAATGAAATTATTGTTAAAAAAGTCTTTTAAATGTTGAATATTGTATAAATTCTATTCTTAGCATCAAAAATTTGATTTTGGAATTTTCCACTTATGATTATTCTACTGAAGATTCCAAAGTGTGAAGGTGTTCATTGCAAAAACATGATTTAACCCCTAAAGGACCAACATGCGTTTTTTGGCAAAATAAAAATCTTGGGCAAGTACGTGTGACTGGAGATTTGCATATTTTGGGCTGAAATTTTGATAGAATGTGGAAACAAGGAATATCTTTCATATGCACAAATTTCATGACATTCAGAAATATGAGTAAAAAATTATTGCATAATATGTTGTTTGTTTCTCAACTCAGGCAGTTCAGGCAGATCTGAAAAAATCACTTTTTTAAGAAATAAAAATTGTAAATTCGTTCTTCAGATTTATATGTACTCAAAAAGCTTTGAATCATTTCATTTCAATAGTTGAAATGAAAGTTATGAGGCTTTTTAGTTTGCGGGCAGTTATGGAATCCTTACACCAAAAAAAACTTTGAAGTCCTTTATTTTACCGAAATTTCAATATTTTTGAAAAAAAATAATGCTATTGGATGTAAATTGTTTATTACAATAATTTAGCCATTTGGATTGGATTTCTTTAATTTTATGACTAATTTATCAACAATTGAGTATTTTGAATCATTCTCTACTTCTTTCTACTTACTATTTTTTTCCTATATGTTGTACAACTCCAAATGATCTGAAAATTTTCATGTATGTAGTCAACTTGCCTTGAAAAATGAATCCAAAGAAGCACAACCATTTTGGACATTTTTTCATGATGATCTATCTAACCTTGTGAAGTGCAGCTGCCCGGTTTTTCGTAGGGTCAAAAAAAGATTTGTGACACTTCAAATGCTAATATCTTGCAATGTGCATGGTGTAAATTTCTGAAATTTTTTCCACATATTCTCAAACTAGAGTACTACAAGATCCTACGGTTACATGTATCAAAAAATGATATTTTTCAAAAAAATTGGTACTTGTACTAGAAATGGCAGTTTTGAAGCATTTTGGGTGGGAACATAGTCAAGGAACTTTAGGGGTTAATAGTGTTGAAATTGTTCTTGGAGATTAGCTTCAAATAAATCGGATGGGGGGATGACATTGGAAATTCATTTATAAAAATTGTAGAGTATATTTCAAAAGCTMTAAATCAATTGTGGTTATGCAAGCTATGCCCTTTAATCTCATTTTTTTTTTATCACAATTCTAGATTTGACATGTTTAAATAGGATTGAAAGACTTCAAATCACTTTCATATTTCTAATACCTTTTCATCAAATGTAATAATATCCCAATCCATAAGACTAGTGCTATAATTATTGTATTTCTTTTCATGTGTGATCGATGACATGGCTGGTTTGAAATTGGACAATAACTGTTTCAAGAAAGTTGACAAAACTTACCAATACACGAACTTTGTGTGTAGTTTTGAATAACTCCAAGAATCTAAGGAAAAGCCTTGGGCATTTAAGGATTAATCTTTTAGGAAAAAATGTTTGAATTGCAAGAAATAAGCATTCAAATTCATTGAAATCATTGTTTTGGCTCTTCAAAAAAATATGGCATCTGCACTTCACAAGCTCAATTTTCTTTGAAAAAATGTCCGAAATGGTGGTGATTCTTTGTATTCATTCTCCTAGACAAGTTGGTCACATGCTTAAATATTTTCAATTCATTTGGAATCGTACAACATATAGGAAAAAAACATTAACCCCTAAGCACTCAAACGACCATTTTTTGGTCGCTGCCCGACTTTAGGCAGAATTTTCAGGCAGAAAAAAACTTTTTTTTGAATTCTTTTTTTTTCCTTGAAAATATTGGGTTGTCTTTCAGTATTCAAATTCAAAACTAAGATCACTACGGTCAAAAAAAAATTATAAGAGAAATAGCACAATGTGTCTAAAATTTTCTAATGCTGAAAAACTTACTATTTGAGGAAAGAATTGAAATTTTTATGACTAGATCTTATGCATTTTTTTACAATTCAATAGAAACCACTATTTTGACCAATCAAAAAAAAATTCAAGTGTTAAAGATAGAAATTGTATTTTTGGTGAATTTTTGAAGTTATACCTTCAAAATTCATGTGAATAGAATCTGAAAATAATTTTATAATTTTGACCGTACGGATATCTTCTACTTTCTGTGCTTCACATAAACGTCTTTGATGCAAACTTCAAAAAAATTATAGAATTTATATTTTATAACACATTTGTGTTTTGTCCAAACCCCTCGGGCTTTTAGGGGTTAAGCAAACAATGGTAGAGATTGATTCAAAATACTAAATGGTTAAGAAATTAATTATGGAATTGAAAAATGTCAAATCCCAATGNATTCAATAGAAACCACTATTTTGACCAATCAAAAAAAAATTCAAGTGTTAAAGATAGAAATTGTATTTTTGGTGAATTTTTGAAGTTATACCTTCAAAATTCATGTGAATAGAATCTGAAAATAATTTTATAATTTTGACCGTACGGATATCTTCTACTTTCTGTGCTTCACATAAACGTCTTTGATGCAAACTTCAAAAAAATTATAGAATTTATATTTTATAACACATTTGTGTTTTGTCCAAACCCCTCGGGCTTTTAGGGGTTAAGCAAACAATGGTAGAGATTGATTCAAAATACTAAATGGTTAAGAAATTAATTATGGAATTGAAAAATGTCAAATCCCAATGGTTGCAATGTTGTAATAAACAATCTACATCCTATGATTTTATTTTTTTCCCAAAATATTGAAAATTGAGTAAGATAAAGGACTTTAAAGTTTATTTTAGAGTAGAGAATCCATAATTGCTTGCAAAAAAAAAATCCTCATAACTTTTGACTAATTGATAAAAATAGAATGATTCAAAGCTTTTTACCCATATAGAATTCTAAAGCACCAATTTCAAATTTTTGTTTCTAAAAAAATTGATGTTTTCTAATCTTTGCGAACTGCCCATTTATTGAAAATAATAACATGTTAGGCCATAACTTTTGAGTAATATTTCCAAATGTCATGAAATTTTGTATGTATGAAAGATATTCCTCATCTCCACCTTTTGTTAAAATTTGGGCCAAAATTATGGAAATCTCTAATCACACATACCTGCCAAAATTGTAATGTAKCCAAAAAACTGCATACTGGTTGTTTATGGGCTAATTCAGTGAATTATTTCACTTTTTTTTTTGTCATATTAGAGTGTAATTGAGTGATTATTGCTGATAAATTAATTTAGATTTGATAATGTGAAAGTGTAGGAAATTGTAGGTTGAATGTCTTTTCATATGTAAGCATATTAAATAGTTGGAAAGGTCACAATGTAGCTAAATAATTCAATTTGCAGGTGGTTCTCATACAAATTTTGTGAAGTATTAACTAGATTTTGCTAGTCAACCTTATCTATTGAGACTAATTTAGCAACTTTCTTACAATTAGAACTAGTGTGCCTTGTGTTGTTGTCACAGTCAGTTGATCGGAATGCCACAAAACCAAGCCCGTGCACCCCTCCTTGCCGATAGTTTTCTGATGGTACCAAGAACGCCACCGGCGGACACACGGTTTAGGAGATCTCAATGTAACAAAGAAACAAACAACCAAAAGAAAACAAAAGAAAACAAAAGGAAACAAACAACCTAATTTAAACGATGGACTAATGTGCCATGTGCCGTTGCCCCAAGTAAAAACACAATCAAAGTAAAAGTAAACTTTTAATTTTTGGATGCATTAAAAACTTCAAAATTCAATAACTTTTACCACCATAGGTCGGAATGCCACAATGTGTCCTGTGTCGTTGTGTCAACCCAAATTCCCCCCTTAACTAATTTAGAGGTTCAAGTTAGATTAACATACAAGTTCCTTATGAAGTTTTCATATGTGCAATCTTAACATATAAAAGAAAGACTAAAGAGTTCAAGAACAATAATCAAAATAGAATATAACAAATTGCCTTCTAAGCGGACCGCCTTTTTATCAATGGTAAAATATGAGTTTATATTTGTATTGTTTTTGTTTTGTTTATATACAACTTGCCTCACGATTCTACTTCAGACCTCTCTTTACTTCTACAGTTGTAACTTCTATCTATGTAGTCTAAATGAAATGCAACAACATGATCTGGAAGCACAAGAAGTGTGAGCAATCTCTCCAAGTTCTTTCGCATAAATCATGTTCTTTCTCACAAAGTTATGAACCTTCAAAGGTTAAAACCTTGAAAACTCAAGGCAGTTAAGCTCTGTTCACTTAAACGGCCACAACTTTCTACTCACAATTCTAATTACTATGAAATAAAACTTGATAGAAAGTTAATAAAAAAGTACAGATGCTCTATAAAAGTGTTTTAGTCAACTCTAAAATGTTTAACTTCCTACAAGTGGGAGAATTATGACTATGTTGAGCATACGCTCAACTCTCAACTATCTTCGATTAACTAACTCCTTGCCTTCAAGAGAGAGAGATGGAAAGTATGGAATACAAAGGTGCTAAGCAAGGTTGTAAGTGTTGAGTAATAAGTTGTAAGTGGCAATCATTTGCCTTCAAGACTCCAATTTATAGCTTCTTGAACTTCATCTTTTTCTTTGCTTGTTGATCTTTTCTTTTCTTTCCCACTTGTCTTCCGCATTGATTTCTCTTCCATTTTCTTACACATCACGCTTTTCAAAACTCAACTTTTCGTACATTCTTACACCTCTCCATATCTTCACTCATTCCTAAGCTCCTCTCTTCCCTAGGCCTTCTCTCTTTTCAAGAAGTTGTAAGAACTTTTTTAGAACTCTCTTCTCTAGACCTTCTCTCTTTTCAAGAAGTTGTAAGAACTTTTGAACTACATATCTATATCTATATATCTATATATCTATAATTTTTTTTACCAAATGTTCTTAGGCTACAAAGTCTATCCCTAATCTACTACTCCATATAGATTTTTTTTATAAAATATACAAATATTTGGCTCAAGGCCAAATTTAGCTTTTAGGACTACCACTTATCTACTACTAAAAAGACCTATAAATGTCAAATTTGCCCTTGAATTCATTTATAACATGCTAAAGTATAATAGAAAACACTAAATGAGCACCTAAGATGAAATCTAGTGCTCACACGTTGCTATAGGTCAAATCAAAGTAAAAGTAATTCTCTATATTTTTTAAACCATAAAGACTTCAAAATTCAATAACTGTCACGTAGAAGTTTAGAATGCCATGAAACCAAGCCCGTGCACCCTTCCTTGACACGGGCTCTCCGAAGGGACTAAGCATGCTACTAGCAGATGCACAATATAGGAGATCTCAACGGAACAAACAAAACAAAACAAAACAAAATAAAACATCCTGATTTAAAGGATGGATGGAAAAATCACACCATTAAAGGGTACTACTGTGCCCTCTGCTGTTGCCACAGTCAAAATCAAAGTAAAAGTAATATTCTGTATTTTTTGATTCATTAAAACTTCAAAATTCAATAACTTTCAACCAGGGCTTTTTTTTTTTTCAATTTTTGTAAGTTAATGAAAAGGCGATACTTTATTTCAAATGAGTGGTCAAGTGGCGATTAATTTGAACACACTAGAGATTGACAGTGGTGATCTTTTGAAATGACTAGTGCCGTCTTTGGCGAAAAATTTGGTGGCATTTTATTGAAGTGGGCTACCCAATTTTTGTTACAGACGTTTTACTGGCGACATCAAAAAATATCTAGTAGCTATTGTGGCGATGTAGGATTTACAATGACAGCATATTACGCAACGCACTTAGTCTTTGTCAACGCAAGTTGGCGAAATGAGGACAGTAAACTAGTACTTTCTCCCTACATTACCAGGCATGGACAATCACCTGCACCCACCCAAAACCCATTCTGATGCTGCAATAAGTAAATTTACTACAAAAAATAACAATACAAACTATACATGAGCCACAGAAGCAGTCTAGGAATGGCCAATTTGCAGGAGAATATGGAGAACAAAACTCCTTCCGTGCGGTCACACAGACCTGCGCCCCTCGGAACAACCCTCTCATGCCAAGGTAAGTGCATCGGTACCCATAAGAAAGAACAACATAGAAATGCACATAAACTTACCTAGGAATGAACAGCAGAGGTATGAAGAGACACCAAAGACCTTACCTTCAAACTAGTAATATAAACTTACACACAACATTGAATACAAACGTAGCCATTAGCCAAGTTCAAAGGACAACCAAGCAAGTGAAGCGAAGAGATTAAGAAGATCGTGACTGAAAACTTTTCTACATGGGAAGGATAAGCTTATGCTAAGATGGACAATTGCTATGAATAAATTAAATAATATAACATAAAGGAACAACCTGCTCAGGAGACACTGAATGAATGAATGGGAAGGAGCCGTGAGTGAAGTGGACTCAGAAGTCTTAGTCCATGCCATTGATGTTCAATCTTAAGGGAAAATAGGCACTGCATGCATCATGCAATATGTATCTCTCCAAATTGAAGAGAATACTTCATAAAATTGGAGAACTACCTGATGTAAATTGCAGCTGATAAAACTTGATACAAAATGGCTATCCCTATAAGGACACCCTAACTCTATCTAAGCGCCTACCAGGTACCTCCCTCGTCCACTTGAAGAGAACCACTCATCAAACACTTTCTGGTAAGGAAAGTTTTCTAGAGTGAAGAGGCTCTGAGAAAACATTCCGACAACTACCTCAATGTGCTCTTCAAGATTATTGCGGAGCTTGGACTTCAGGAAATCGACACTAGAGAAGAGGCACTCGTCTTCTATAGACCCTAGAACATGCACAACTGCCATTTCTGCCGACTTCAAAAACTCTGTGTAAGATTGTTGTTGCTGTCAAGGACTCGCCAAATTTTTGTGAGCGGGTTGAGATCGTAGGGTGGAAGCATTGCTTGGCGGCAGTTTGACTTCAGTCAGGTCTTGAAGAGACCGCGCTGCAACAACAGGGCATCCCAGTTAATCAAAGGCGGAATGAGTAACTTCTTCTCACCTTCCCCAATGATTTTGCCGTGACCATATGTGTCCATTAGAGTCCGCAAATGTTTGTCGAACATCTCTTCAGCGCTGAGCTGACACCAATACTGAGGGTAGAGAATCCTGAAGGCGTTCATGACGTGATGGTCGGGGAAGCGGGCATCCAACTCTGCCACCAACATTTTGGATGCACCTTCGTGATCAACTCCACCATTTGAGTTAGATTTCCCTTTACCTATTGAGCATGTGTAACGGGAGAAGATGTAAGCAGCCAACCGAATGCATATCAAACCATCGTGAAAGTAGATTCCCAAAAACAGTAAAAGGACTTCAACCAAGTCTAAAACTGAGTAAGTCAACCAAAAAAAAGTAAGAATACTTACTCGTGCATTTTGTTTTCACTTTCTCTAGCAAAGCGGACCGCACATCACGGTCCACGGGCGCTCCTTTGTGCTCTGCATGAATTTGCTCCCCGTGACACACAAAGCACAGAATTGCAGAATAGTTAGTGTTGAGATCAGTAATCCATTTGATATGGACTTGCTCATGGCTGCAGTCCAGCAAGTTCTTGAAGCTCCAAAATTCATCCAAAGCAAAATTTGTGGCCTTGTCTTCATACATCCTGTACAAATCGTCCTGGCATACTTTGACTGCAGCGACGAAGTCACAAATATAGACATCACGCTTTTGCGCAAAGTTTACGAATGTGTCAATAGAGTCAAGTAATGGCAATAAGGCGCACATCCCGAGCATAGTCAAAGGGTCCAAAAGCAACACCAAGCAAGCCTGCTAAACAAGAAATAACCTAGAATGGTTAGGACGATACAAAACAGYTGTGTCGCTTGATTCATAAAATAAAAGACCTCATGTACCTCCGCAAATTCAACGCATCTACTAATTAGCAATTACAATTATAAGGAAAGAACACAACATGATTCAAGAGACACCAAAGAGATTTGCCCTAAACCACCAGAAAAAGTAATGAAAACAAAAGAGTGGAAGAAAGATCACCTCAACCTTGTCGTTCTCATGCAGATCCACAGTCATTATATAAATGACTGTCCCGTATTCAGATATGAGACGACAAAGTGGCTCGATGAGACTTACCCAACGAGTTTGAACATTGCACAGCATTTTCAGACCCTTAGTTTGGGTTAATTCTGCCAACTGTTGGAACTCTGAGTACCTCTTCAGGCTCTTACAGAAATAAGCATACGTAACAATCAATAGTTTTTCAATTTCCCCGAAGATGTGAAAAGAGGATAACGCTTTGAAAGCAAGATTACAACGATGTGATACACAGTGCACACCAATGAGAAACGGGGCATGTTTTTCCTTGATCTGTTATGTCACACCATTTCTTGTCCCTTGGAGGGTGGAAGCACCGTCGGCGCCAAAAGAAAGAAGTGTCTTTGCCACTTCCTCCTTATCAATCTCCCCTCAGTCAATAATTGAGCCCATGATGAGTTCAGTCAAATTCTCGGCAATTGGGCTGCATTCTACTCGTTGCACTGATACTAATAGTGCAATACGAAGCCAATCTTTCACGACATAAGCATGCACTGAAAGGAAACTACTGTTGTCATCTGTTGTGACCTCGTCCACACTCACGGCCACGTAACAAGCATTTATTATGAACCTCCGCGTCTCTTCTACAACTTGCTTATATATATATACCCCGCCATGACCCATCCGGAACTATCACACCAATGTGCGGACAAAGGTCAGGTACAGTGAGCAATCTATACAAAGAAACACGTGATTCAAATTCAACCATGGGACGACCGTCAGACAACAATTGGAAGAGGGTTGCAAATTCAACCCTTTTTTTCCTCGCTTCCAAAGACGTGCATTGGTTCATCTATTCCAATACTGTGGTAGGTGGCTTTGCTGCGTAGAGTAGCAAGTTCTTTCAGTGTTTGCAGTTAGTGGAAACATATTGCTCCCCAGCCTTGACCTTGAATTGTGGCATGTCCTTTTTAGCGGTTCGCTTTCCATCATGCTTGAACAGGGTGTCGGACTTTGGAGCAAGAATCCATGGCTTCCGATCCACAACAGAGCACACTTTGCACTTGACCAGGTGCAGGATGTCGTTGCTTGCCATAATACCCTCCACCCATGGTAGCTTGGTTGCCCACAATGTCTGAAACTTTCGGTGGCGATCATAACATTGTTGGGCCTCGGACTGCTGACTTAGAGCCTTCTTGCGCTTGTCGAATATCTTTTTCTGCGGTGGGGATTGGAAATCGGAGTTATCAGATGAGCCATCAGACTCATTTGATATCTCAATTAAAGTAGCGTTATCAACGTCGGTGGCGTCCTTTGAAAGCGTAATGACTGTCGATTTTGCGCTCAACACCATTGTGTCTTCCAAACCTAAGGATGAACCAGGAGTGATTCTGGTGTCCAAAGACTAATAGGGGCTCTTGACCCCACCTCCAAACTGATCTCCATCGTTGTGGCTAAGGTACTCATCTCCGGAAATGGGCTCTGCTCCCAGCACATCTAGCATTGATCGGTCGAAGACCAACGATAACGGTTGCCTTGCTCCACAACCTTGACTGGATTGGAAATACGACCTCATGGTTTTTTTCCGCCTCTGCACTCCAATCCTGCAACGTTTTGGCCTTACGCTTCATCTCCTTTGTAGCCCGCTCAAGCAACTCCTTTGCAGCCTTCTCAACTTTTTTTTTTTTTTCCGCTGTGTCAGCAATTGATGCAGTGCGCATCGCTTTGGCAACAGCATCCGCTCCAACATCCTCATCAAACTCCATACCCCATGGTAGTCTCTAAAACAAAAACAACATGGAAATTGAACTAACCACAGGAAGTCTATAACGCACACTAAGAAAAGAATTGCAGAGTGACATGAACACAAAGCAAACGGCAGAATTGGACAAGAAGAGTCTGAAATTCTCCCCAATTTAACTTGGATGCTACCGCAACCATGCCCATGAATTAAAGACGCCGCCATTTCCAACAAACTGAAGACCACGAAGTGAGAAAAAAACGCAATCACGTTTGGCCAAATTCTCCTTTGCAACGGCTGTCTACGGTGTATAGTCTACATCACCCTGAACCTTGGCGAAGAAAGCTAAAAGACAAGCGCACGACCTGGCGATCCAAGGAAACAAACGGGAGCAGGAGATGGCGAAATAAATTTTGCCCTTCAAAGCTAGTATGGCGATGGCGGAGTGGGAGTAAACACAATTCCAATGGTACATGGCGACATGAGCGCAACAATCAGTGCAAGAGCTTCAGAAAGAGTGGGAGGAGTGGCGAAATGAAGTGAACAGGGAGAAGGAAGGCGGAGGGGTTAGTGGCGATAAAACCTTTGGGAAAGGACAGGCTGATGGCCGACCGGGCCCCTGTCTTGTTCCTCCCGCCGCCAAAGAGGCGAAAAACAGGTCAATTTCTGACCTGAATTGTAATAGTCATTTTGCTAGGTGAAAAAAAAAATGCAATCTGGCTATTAAAAGCAAAAAAAAACCTGCTTTCAACCCATCGGTTGGAACCCCATCAAACCAAGCCCATGCACCCCTCCTCGCTGAGAGCTTTCCGACGGTACCAAGCACGCTATTGGAGGATGCATGGTCCGGGAGCTCTCAACGTAACAAACAATACTTTTCTAGAACATCCCTGAAGCTTCAGGGCACTACCTTGATTCCTATTTTGTTTTTTGATTTATTCGTTGTGCTTGGATGTTCACTATCTGTTGCATCGACTTTGTGAAACGGCTATTCCAGCATTTTACTTGAACTATTGAGCTGTTTTCCATTTTCTAGTCCAACAAAGAAGTACAAATACACAAAATGTTGTATCTATTTTGGCCATATTTGTTATATTGAGACTTTTTGCAGTCTCATTATTATCCTCGACTTGAGGATAAACCGCTTTATCTCTTCATTAGTATTTTTTTATAAATAGGTAACAACACCAACTCTTAGAATTTCATTATAGGACCATTATTTGACTATTATTTATTTTTTATTTCAATTACTATTTTTTAAAATGAATTTCTCAATAATTAGCATTCTGTCTCAAAATCTGCGAAAAGTCTCAATATAACGAATATGGCCTTCTAAGTTTTATCTTGACAACATGGTGATATATAATCACAACATGTCTCAATCACTATGTCCTTAGTTGATAAAACAAATCTATACCCTAGCAAGGGAGTATTGATAAGAGCTTAGTTTAACAGTCCAGGCCTCCAACCATCCAAGTACCAAACCATGATGTTTATTCCATCAATGTCGATATAAATTCAAGACAACAATGAAATGGAATATAGAGAGTCAATTCAAATGGAAGAACTATGCTTGTTATTGTGTAAGCTTGTAAATAAGACATCCAATCACTTCTTACTCCTGAAGGAATAAAAAAGTATAAGATTACAAGCAACATCACGCCTTGCAATCCAATCACTTCTTACTCTTGAAGGAATAAAAAAGTATAAGATTACGAGAAACATCACGCCTTGCAATCCAATCACTTCTTACTCGTGAAGGAATAAAAAAATATAAAATTACGAGCAACATCACGCCTTGCAAAAAGTGATTTCGGAGTGCTTCAAGAAGCCATGGACCTCACCTGTGTCCCATCCCAACAACCACACAAGCCAATGTAAGGTTAGTGAGGTACAACAGGTGTCTACAGTCTATGAGAGCTTGTTATTGCTGTCACAAGAAGAAATCCTAAATCCAATATGCAAAACAATTTTCCACGAATGACACAACTGACTCACAACCTAATGACCAGCAGAACTCTACGCTGTATTGTGTAAAGGATACATGATGCAGTTAGCAAACCACCACCAGCAAGTTCGTGCATAATATTGGTATTATGCACTAAGAGTTGGCAAATGGCAATAACACAGCCTAAACTCCACAGCCTTAGCAACAAGCAAGAATGGAGGGAAGAGGGAGCAAACAAATTTGAGACCTCCAATTGATTTTTGGCCGCCATGTCTAATAACTCAATCAGGGCATGAGTTTGTAAGAGTAAACTGGCAGCCCATGCAGGCTCCCGTGCAGGCTCTAGCCGTCCAAATTAAACTTCACCTAATTTCCTTAAATCTCAACCCTCTGAAATAAATCTCCATAACTTAATGAAGGAGCACCAATAGCCCATGGCTATCATTCTAATGTAAGCCAAATCCAAGGAAATAAATTCATGTGAGATATGGCAATGGTGGTAGTTGATTTGTTAAAATCATGAGTACCTCATATTAGAAGTACAATTACTTTACTTTGTGCATATGTTTTTTTCATCCTTTCACATAGTAAGGCTTTTAGCTATTTGCATATCTAAAGCATTAGTCTATCACAATAGCACTTCATAAAATTTACTATGAAGGCTTGGAATTTCAAGACACTTTGTTTAATTTTATCTCCTTGCTTGGTCTTATTCTAGGAGCTAAAGCCTAGAAAAACAAACAAACAAACAAACAAACTTTTACTGGAACATCCTTAGAATGGGCATCAATTTGATCACATGTAGATAGTATTTGAAACTTTCACCTTATAGAACAATGTCCATCATGGCCTATGTTGATTTTATACCAATCAAACTTGTAGCATTTTATATGCATACATCAAGTCAACCCAAACTCTATTAGCCAAAACTCATGAACCAGTAGAAAATGTTTTTACGATAGAGCTCATGATGACTCATGAATAATAGTATATATCTCTCTAAGCAAATCTAACGCTTTAAACTCAACATTTGAAGAAAAATTTGAACATTGGAAGCATTAATTAAGAATAAGCAGCATGAGAGTTTCAGTTTCAGTTTTTGAAGCAAGTCGAAAAATAACTCCTAGAGGTATTGGACCTCACTTGTGCCCATCCCACAACATGACAAACATTTGGAATGTTAGTGAGGAACACCAGGTATCTATAGCCCAATACGCTCATTATCGCCTTCATTAGGAGAACATAATTCAAACTTACAACACAACGTATTTGCACAAATCAACAAATCCGTATCCGTCTATCAACCTAGCTGTAATTAGGACGTTGTCAACCAGACGTTGCCATTTTCACTCTCTCTTTGCTTCCAATGTCTATCCAGTCCTTGCAATAAACATTGCAAACTCTTTCCAAGCACAAAGCGATGCGCTCCAGAAGCATTGGTGTAAAAAGCACTAGTAACTAAGCCTTTTAGTTACCCTTAGTATATTGATGAGACCCAGCCCCCAGTGGACAAAAATCTCAGTGAGTTACTATCAATCAAAAGCTCAAGAGTTGATCAGACCTCTCACGTCGATACCTCACATCACTGTTTGCAAGAAGATCAAGAAACTAAATCAGGAGCTATCATCATGGTACAATGAGCTGAAGTTTTTATTGAACAAGCTAGTTACATACCCAATTGGATCTAGCTAATTGAAATGGTCTCATTGCTGAAATACTAGGAATGACGGTAATTAATTATCGCCCCAAATCAGATTGTCATTGATTGTCTGGTACTTAGTAAGTTGCCACCTCTTATCAGATTATTATACTATTCATAAAAAAGTCAAGTTTACTTATCAAATGGAGGCTGAATATGCATTAAAGCTATATTAGTTCCATAATCTCATAAGATCCTACACATTCACTCTTTGCAGTTGTCAAGGGTGGGAAGGTGGGAATTACACACCAACTTGTAATATATTCTAATAGCACGTCATGTCACTTGTATCATTCTATATTATTTTTAACAGATCTTATACTTTTACTTTTCTCTCATGTAGAAGAAATAGTGCATTTCAAGCCTATATGTAATGGCTTAAAGTCTTAAACTAGACGCAATGGTCTGGCAAAAACAAACAAACAAACAAACAAACAACAACAACTAGATTTGAAGGATAGATATAACCAATATCTTAACCCAATTTTGATAATATCAATTTCATCAATTTTGAATATATCAATTTTACAAATTTTTGATACATGAAATTCCACATTGAATAATCTCTAATATAAAATTCCTTTGAACCATATAATTGGTATGTAAAGACAAATTGACTACATTGATGTTTTTTACATATTTGATTGCACAATCAATTTTAAATTAATTAAAAATGAATGAAAATAAGAGTTTATTCATATATTGAATTCATATAAAAGTAAAGCTTTGTATTGTAACATGAGGTTGTATTAGTTTAATTATATTATATTTAATTGACCAATCTCAAAAAAACTTTTGAAAGTTTTGTTACGTAATTATTTGATAATCAAAAGAAACTATCACAAGACTCTAGCTTATAGGCAAACATAACTTTTTCTATAAGATAAAAGTTTTAAAATCTTAGAAATCTAAAGCTCTCTCAAAGATTGGAGAAGGTAATACGATGAATCTTTTATTTATTTGTTCCAATTGTGAACATTGTGCTATGTGGCAATCACAAAGATAAAAAAAATGATGAAAGAATTTAGGTTGAAGTTTAGGGGTTAGAGCATTTCTACATGCGCAACAAAAGTTCATCATGTTAGAATACTAATTAAAATTACTATTTGCTAATTGAAATTTTAAATTTGTCTAATTTTGGATGCTCAACTTGTATTTTATTGATTATATTTGTTTATAGTTTGTGTTTGAGCAAACTTAATACAAGGAATAAAAAATATAGATCCAAAAGTTTGCTCAGGGTCATTGCAAGAAACACCTGCCATTTTTTGGACACTTTGGCTACAATACTCATGATTTTTCAACAAGAATATAAAATTAGGAATTTTTTTTAAAAAAAATATGAAAAATATGTTTAATGTATATATGTTTAAGAAGAAGGTACCCTAGGAAGAAAAAGCATAGAATTTTTTTCTAACTAGGTGAACTAGAAAAGTGCAAAATCTCATGAAAATAAGTACTTTGGCATTTTAATTTGTAGAAAATAGGAAAAGAAGTTTTTTCAAAAATTAAAAATTGTCCATTTGGAAAGAGTTGATGATGATGAGATTTCACCAAAAAAGTGGTCTTAAACCATCATCATTCATCAATGTTTTGAAATTGCAACATTGCGTGCAATGGGAGTGCTATTTGCACTCATGTGGAGGACATAAAATAATAAATTTTTAGATTCCCTTTGGTAGGTCTATGCTTTTCTACTATGTTAATAGACCATGAAAATTTCAGCTCCAAATCATTAAATTTAGTGACTCTCAACGTAGTGAAAACCTCTAAACCTCAAAGTGTGACAAATTAGCAAAAATGATTTTTAAATGTAAATTTATTTTTTAATTTAAAAAATAAATAAAAGATATGATTATGATCAAGTTAGGCATCAGATTCTCCAATAAAAATTTCAAGATTATGGGATTTATGCTTCAAAAGTTATTGAAGTTTACAACAAGAGCACGAGCACGAGCAACACTGTTTGTGACTGAGAATAGGACCGGACTTTCTTGCAATGACTGAATTCCATTGTGCTCTAATGCATACTAATGTGGTGAGCATTGTAAAAGGTTGGCATTATGACAACTTAATTGTTGAATTAGTGGAATTGGTGGAATTGATTGAAAAGTCACAATTTTTTTACTTCAATGAACACAACCGTGCAATATTTACACATGGCCAAATGTTCATTCATTATTCCACAATCTTGAGGGATACTTTTGGATTACCATTGCAGTTGTGCGGGACATGAAAAGAACCACATTAGAATCCAAATGGATGTGAATTGTATTTCCCTAGACAACAATGGAAAGCTATGTGTTTTTGCTTTGGCTACCTATGATGTGGCTTTTTTCACTCAAAAAATAATTTGACCAAAATACATGTGAAAAAATCATCAATATTTTTTTCTATTGCCAAAAAAGAGTTTTTGTGAATCTATGCAATCAATCTAAATATGTGCAACAACCAAAGTAGAGACAATGGTTCATCTTACCTTACCCCCTAAAGTACTAGATATTTAAATTTTGAATAATAAATGAATGCAAGCATGTTATGAGAGCTTAGAATTTTCATTTTTTCATCCACATAGATATCTGTAGATTTCTTGTCTTTGATCTCTTACATAAGTACGGGATAAATCTTTATAGCTTTGTTTTGTAAATTCTTTTGTAAATTCTCTATGGTTCAAGGGATAATACTATAATAGTATGTCTAACCTCAAAACAACTTTTTTTAGTTTAAAAGAGACCATTAAAAATGACTTGAATAAATAAATAAATATAAATTTTAAAAGATCACCAATATTAGAACTTAATATTTTGAACTTAAAAAAAATTTATTTAATGTGAAAATTACAAATTTTCCACCTATAATCAATTTTAGAAGAAATTTTCAATTTTTGGTTTTGTGTTTTATTGAAACATATATTGGTTAGAGACTTAGAATAATAGTGGATTTAGTTATATAGATATGATATATGGATTGTACTTTAAAACTTTTGTTTGAATGTCATCATTAAATTTATTTTCAGGTTGTTGCATTTTATAATAAGGTGAAGGCACCAGTAACCTATCAAATAAGCAATTCTAGATATGATCTGGAATAGTTGAAGGCAAAACAAATATTTTTAGAGGTGCAATGATAGAAATGAAGGAAATTGCAAAAACTTTGGTAATTTTATCACTTAAGCATAAATTACTAAGAATTTTGAAAGGCAAAAAAAGCTCTAGACCTATAGCCAATGTCTAGACTCTTTCAATTTTGATAATTCAAGAACTACTTTCCTGCTCATTACTTCCTACTTTCTTGCTCACTACTTTGGTTGGAAATTTGTTCTTGACCTAGTTGGAAATAACTGCATACAACAGGTTAGGAATGGCCGTTGATGATTGGGAATGGGTTCTTTTGTCTTAAAGCATCCTCACTGCGCACCCGGCCTCACTTGTCATGTCCAATGAGTGAGCTAGGCCTTCCTTTTTGGCAAGCACCCCACCGCAACTCCGCCTCAAGATAAATGAATCAAGTCAATATGACCCCCAAGAGCGCCACCTCAGCCGCACAAGGAATGGAGAAGCAATAAATATCCCAGAAGTATCTCGAAATATGTGAAAGGAACAAAATCAACCCATATTGAGCCACTACCAAGACTCCCCATTTGGCTGTGGCCGGCCAACTTTTTGACTTTCTCGTGTGTGCCGTGGGGGAAATAATTGGGGCCGGGCCCGGCCAATCCCCGGGTTTGCGCCTTTGGCTGTAAGCAGTGGAGATGCTCTTACATTACCACAAATTTGGAAATTTGGACTACTTYCGGTCTTTTGGGTGTTAATGCTTCTGAGAGCTTACAATAGGGGTCGGCACACATTCTGGTGAATAATTATTGATTATGTGCTATATAACCGGTTTTGCCTTTTTGCCATGCCAATGTGGCAGCTTCTCATTTGTCCTCGGAAGCTTGATTCTGAATTGATAACCGTGTGAAAAAAATCAGATATAAGTTAGCGTCCAGAAATCAGCTACGAACGAAGTTCAACTAATTATGACCAAAATCGTTGATATTTTGTCAAATGTTTTTGCCAATCACCCTTTTCATTGTTGTTCCCCCTCATCCTCAACATCTCTTGGTATCTGTCAGTACCCAACAATGTACATTGAATAAGGTAGGATGCTCTAAAATCGATCGCGCTCTAAAACCGTTAACATGGAGTATGTTTGTTCATTCTAACGTAGAAATGTCGTCCCGCAAGACATGTCTTATTTTTTGTGACCTAAAAAATAAGTCATGTACTATATAGCAACATTATCAACCTTAAATGAACATACGTCATGGATGTTAACGGTTTTAGAGCGCAATCGGTTTTAGAGCCATCCACTATAGGGGTATTAAGAGGACCCATGCTAATTAATTGACATTTCACACTACATAAATATCTAGTTATCTTTGTTATACACTAATAGTGACTGAAGTGTCAAGGTGGTGTACATCATGTTTCCAACATGTACAGCCTCATTTAGTCCCCTTAATTGTTTGGTCCCCTTAATAGTTAATACCCCTTCTCCAGTGTACATGTTTTTGACATCTTCAACATGTCGTCATGCAATAGAAACCAATCACTATTGAGAGGTGTGACCCACTGACCCGAGATGAAGCAATTAATCATAWTAAACTGAAAACAGTTCAATTCAACCCATGATTCATGCATGCTCGCCAATRYAGAAATTAAATGCTGCGTAATAAGTATCCCAGCTCACCTTTGACATTCCTGAAGACTCCTCCAAAATGCCGCATAACAACACAGAAACGCGGTAAGTACATTAAAGACTCTGCTTTTCTAAGATTCTTACCTGACGGGACAGGGGACGGAGGGAGAGGCGAGAGCACACGGCCACAACTGAAGAACTGATGAGTCACTCTGATCTTCGAGTGCGTCTGCTTCGCATCCTCACAACTTATTTCGAAAACAGCAAGTGCTTCTTCTTCCTGATCATGCGGTTCCTTTCTTCCAGATATTAATTACATGTACAGTCTGTAGAACTTCGCTTACTGCAACCTCTCTCTTACTGCAATCTCCCTTAGTTTGTGCCAAACATGCAGTTATGGAGTTCGCAAAATGGGGCCAATTTGAAGAACATTCTTTGACAACAATAGTGTTGGATCGAAGTTGCCATTTGTACGTGGCTATTAATTCCTTGCACCTCCTTTTCTGACATGCAAAAACAGCCCTTACTATACTGCGAAGTTCTGGAAAACTTTGCTTTTTTAGAAAACAGCAAAGTGCCTTCTTCTTTCTCACCATGTGGTTTCTTCCGGATATTACATGACTGTACAGGTAGAACCTCTCTTACTGCAACCTCTCTTACTGCAGAACTTGCAGTAATGGAGTTTGCAGGTGGGGGGCCAATTTGAAGAACATAATTCTTTGACAAAAGTAGTGTCGGATTGAAGTTGCCATTTGTAAATGGCTATTAATTCCCTGCACCTCCTTTTCGCAGATGCAAAAGCAGCCCTTATTGCGAAGTCGTGGTACCATGCACTAAGAGACGTTCTACCCGTGTACTAGTACAAACAATTGTAGCCAAGTCAGAAAGGAGTACAAATCGCACATCGCACAACGTTCGAGAAAATCAGTCGATGCGAATGATCGAAACAACGAGAGCTCGAGATACGACTACCTCGAAAATTAAAGCATCTGTTTCATCGCCAGTGTGATACATTATAGACATGCATTAACTAGTGCTGGACAAATGAATTTGCACTAAGTAACGGTATCTGGGTATGTTCAGTATCGCCCCAAACCGGTTATTTTATGTGAATTGCAGGTGAAATACATTATCAGAAACGAGTGGTTAGCCAGCACTTCGACTTGCTGAGATGTTCCGTCATCCTTGGAATCTTCTTCTTGATATGTGAGCAAGTCAAGTTTGCCAAGACTGATCTGATTTTGATTCTTTACACTTCAAGCGGTTCTTGAGTTACAAAAGAGGAATCGAAGAGTTTGTTGAATTCATGAACCCAGACAGTCGTTCATAAGATGGGATCAATTTCCTGAAATGCTACCTCCAGAATCCAAAGCAATTCCAATAATGAGAACTGAATAGGAACGATACGTCGATTAGTACAAATGAATCTTTGCAATCTGGACAAACAAGCTCAGTGCACGAGAGTTCAGAAAACAAGTAACAAATTCATACTGTTTATTCACGGCCAGGTGACTMTSAGATCAGTTCACTTGGGTCTGAYTCACCARCTGCTTGAAAACTAACAGACACTGCTGCATTCKCTTGCAGGTGTGTTTCAAACTAGCAAATCATGTCAATGAAGCTGGAATCCAGCCCACAAATAATAAYGCCTTCTCCATCTCTAAATGAGAYCATGGTTYCCATTACACCACAATCCTGTAACGCTACCAAAACTAATTCAATGTAGCCAAGAAACCTGCAGATCACATGTCGAAGCAGATCATCCATTGCTTCGTCCAATGCTTCAGGCCACCCTCGCAGACCAAGGCACCTAGAATGCCAAGTGTGGAACTCCGCAATTCATCAATAATAGCCGGATGGTGGGGGTGGCGACTTGTAAACCGGAGGCGGAGACTTGTAGACTGGAGGGGGAGACTTGTAAACTGGAGGAGGGGGAGACTTGTAGACTGGAGGAGGGGGAGACTTGTAAACCGGAGGAGGGGGAGACTTGTAAACCGGAGGAGGGGGAGACTTGTAGACTGGAGGAGGGGGAGACTTGTAAACGGGAGGAGGGGGAGACTTGTAAACCGGAGGAGGGGGAGACTTGTAGACTGGAGGAGGGGGAGACTTGTAAACGGGAGGAGGAGACTTGTAGACTGTAGGGGGAGAATTGTAGACTCGAGGGGGAGGGGGAGACTTGTGTCCATAACCATACTTAGGTGGAGGAGACTTGCCTCCATAACCGTACTTAGGTGGAGGAGGAGACTTGTGCTTGTCTCCCCAGCCAAAGCCACCCCAGCCAGAGCCAAACCACGTAGCCTCAGCAGGAGCGAAAGCTAGCGCAGCAAACAACAGCACTACCARCGGAGACAACGCCAAGGAGCCTTGGACTCCATGGCCTCTGGGACTMAMARAGGGACTCATGGCGAGCTGCGATTGCTCTGTACCTACAGATACAATACTGTAACTTGAAGTGACTCCCGCGAGCCCCTCAACTTCGAATGGGCCGCTCAAGGCTCAAGAGTTCTGATGGGAGTGACATTGATACAGGAGAGAGCTCATATATATATCGCCCACGGGCGGAACCTGCTCCGAAGGCGTCCATGGAAATGCGCATGAGAAAGTGCTCAGCTGGTTGTGGGGAACTGTAGTACGTATTAATAGGATTGCCTCTCTGTCAAATATTATGAGAATCGGCGGGGCTTTTCTCTTGAATTCGAGCTATGGTGAAGGAACATGCACTTGATCCTCGTCGTCTTCTCTAAAACTGTCGATGTGGAACTTTTYCCATGAGGGGAAATTCTCAAGCAAGATGATCATATTTCTGAAACAATCGACTAGCTTATCAGGATCGGATCAGGTGCGCCGGGAGAGGTCGTGGACGAATCTTCATTTTGAAATGCCAACCTTTGACATGCAGTTTGTGGACGAAATGGGGTGCAAATTCAACCTCAACAAATTTCTATCAAATCGCGCATTCACAGTCGCCTCACGCAACGCGAAGCCTACATATTCCAAGAAAAGACTCACATTACAAGAATTTTCAACTGAAATGATCAAATCCGCGATTGAGAGCTCAAATTATTACTTTCTAATAGTTTCAGATTTAAAYAAGATGATCAACGCTCCGAATCAACATTCAAATTCAAAACTCCACAAATTCCATCGCCGGCGAATTCAAATCGCTCTTCCGCAGACGCAGTAAAAGTATTCTAAGAACAAACGACGCACATCAATTGCAAGACACTTTCCACCGAGAAGATCAAATTCGCCACTGAAATCACCAAAAAAACATAATTAAAACCAASACGATCGACGCACCTACGGAAGAAGAAGAAGCAGCAGCTAGAGCGCCTTGATTGAACGCGGAGACATTCACTGCCACAGCGCCAGCCACGCACGCCATCGTTAAGTTATCCAAAATGCAAACTGGAGAGACTTAACAAATTTATGAATTCGTTATTCACTGGGGTGGCTATGGCGATCCTGAAGCTCCAATTCCTGCAACACTGGCAGCGGGGACCAAAAGCAACACCGAGGGGGAAAAGGATAAGAAAGAAGAATGCAGCAAAGTAGACCACGTGGCGTGATTCTAGACGAGCCAATTGTTTCATCTCCAATTACATTACAGAGAAAGGCTGCAACGCCAATCACCTTGTGGACCGACGCTCCATCTAACTTATCAATGGACTTCAGTCAATGGCTGGGACTCTGGGACCCCTTAAGTTTTGAGTCAAGGGCCTTTGGTTTTCAGTCAATGGCTGAGAAATTTTGGCTAAAGGTATGTCTGCCGACTTGTTGTTAGGGGCAATGTCTACAATGTGAATCCAGTCTTGAAGTATGTCTAGATTCATTCCTAAGATCTTCAGTAATAACACTCTTTAACACTAAGTGTGAAAATATCTTAAGACTTTGTGCAAAGGGGGTGGATGTTGGATGCTTTGGATGTGTTGGGGCCAATGGGGGTAAGGATTGTTGCATTCAAAATTGTGGAATGTCTCTAAATACCACTCAATGTGCACTAGGAATGCACAAAGACTTTGGGCATATGGAATGTAAGTTCAATGATTTTGATGTATCCGAGCCAATGGGGTTAGAATTGTTGCATTCACGATGGTCAAAGGTCTTTGATTCCCTCAATGTACACTTGAAACGCACTAATTAACAATCCCCTCAGATTTTGCAATGTATGCTAACATATAATAGTATTTTTTTTTAGAGTGTAGAGCCAATAGGGTTAGAATTGTTGCATTCAAGATGGCGTAACGTCTTTGAATCCCTCAATGTACAGTACACTTGAAACGCACTAATTAACAATCCCATAAGATTTTGCAATGTATGCTGACATATAATAGTATTTTTTTTCAAGAGTGTAGAACGTCTCTAAATCCTACAATGTACACTTAAAATGCACTAATAATGCTCTTGGATTCTACAATGCATGCTAATATTTAATAGTATATTTTTATGTATTTACACTATACGCAATTGAATTAGCTTATTTAGTTTTTCTTAGATCATGAATTGACTACCTAGTCTTATAATAAGTGAGGAGGTGCCAAGGCCAATGTAAAAGCCTTCACCCTTAATTCTTAATTGTATGTGGATTGCATTTTCTAACTATAAAATTCAACATAAAAATCAAAATCAAAGTGTATACATGTGTTGTTATCTTGTAAGGAGTAATAAGTGAAGAAGGGCCAAAGGCTAGTGTGAAAGTCTTCACCCTTCTTCAAGACTAACATACTTTGAAATAACCTTACATACACTTAGTGTGTTTTTTAACTTTGAAATTCAACATAAAATCAAAATCAAAGTGTATACATGTGTTGTTAGAAAGGGTACAGAATGTTTCAGATGCCTCACAAACATCTATGGGAACTGTAAGCAATTGSTAACAGTGATCCATAACAAAATTAGACCCTTGTACAATGCACAAACATTCCAACTGTTTGCCTTGCAATAYACAATATTTGTTGGATGTGTGCCTACATTAACATACAGTAACACCACCAAATATACTTTCACTTTCTACAGTTGGAAATTATATAAAGACTTCCAGTTTCCAACATAAACACCAGAGCTTTGAAAACAAGTACTGAAAACTGCATTTCAAAACACCCTGGTCATGGGGTCTAAATACATGCATCCGTTACCAACTGCTGAAAGAAATTGACAGTGCACTGTCATGTAGCATACTGGAATGCGGATCTTAATATCATACAAAGAAACGTTTATGGACAAATCAGTGCCCGAAATGCATAATGATGTATACACGAAAACAATAGACTCCAGGCTGCCATAATTTGAAAAGGAAAAAACATCTGGTAGAAAGTGCCAATGAAGCAGCAGAGATGCCATTACAACCAAAAACAGAAACCGGCGCTACACAATCACGTTCAGAGGCAATAAAAAACTAACTGGTGACTATATAATCTGTACCACTTACAAGTTGTTTCAGATTGATATAAGATGCAAAGCACTAATTTTAACTATCCAAACAGTCAGTTATACAAATTCAAGAACCTAAACAAATAACCATATTAATGAAGTTAAAATGGCACGAGTTGCAAACCTCATAACCAGCTCCATCTACCCAACCCATAGTATTGATCACCATGCCAGCGGCTTGAACTTCGGGATTGGATGCACACTGTATATCCAAAGTGCACGCTAACTCTTTCACTAACACTTTATATAAGTCTAAATTCACACTGCATAACCACCTCAAAATTATCAAAGAAAATCCATAAAGGGACAAGCAAAAATACAAATATTAGATTCTTTCGGAAAAAACATCAATGTAAAAAACGTCAGACAGCTCCAGATGTAAATAACCGATCTCCATACAAAATATGTCCTCTTTTAAAACAACGATGCGTACGATCGCCATAGAGTAACAGGCTATCTATGCTTCAAATTTCAACAAACAAAACAGTCGGACATCCAAAGGAGACCCACCTTGGCGTAGTGTGTCCATAGAAGTAAACTAGGGGCAGATCGAGTGGAACTCCCTCAATAGGATGTACAGGCATCTCAACAGGCGTTGCAGAAATTGTACCGGGAATAGTGATTGAGCCCTGACCTATATCCAGATCTGCATACGTTGGCTTCCAACCTTCTCTTGCAGCCCAACCAAGCAACATCCGCACCAAGCAGCTCTTTCCACAATCGGTTGGCCCTACCACTATACATCTAGGACCCTGTCACAATCATATTGAACATAGAACAAACCACTGTAAGAACACGACTCTCTTCTCACGCGAATGAGTACCTCTACCTCTGTCACCTACATATAATGGCGCAACCCCAACACGAATTTTCCATGAAGCATTGGTCGGATGATAAAATATTGACCTCTAAGAGCCCAAATGGCCAAAAGTTTTGCTTTAATATCTATAGAAGTTGAAATAAATCATTAAATAAGATTTAAGGAAGGTAACACAATGTATCAACAGAAAGAAGAAATCGTACCCTACATTCTTGAACGACAGAAACATGTTTTGAAAGTTACAATTGTGCATCCATTGGATCCCGAAGTGAATCTTCTATTTTTAGAATAGGTTTAACCAGTGCAGCCAAACGGGTTCCCCAAGCCTCAAATAATTCAAGAAGCAGAAAAGTAATATGGGAGAACAAACATACAGCAGGAGAATTAGCCTCCAGTCGTTGGGAATTGGGAGCATCAGATGAGACTATCGCATCCTTGGCTTTTCTGCGCCTTCGTTCAAGCACTGCATGCACATTGACATAGCTGACCATTGGAGTCTGCGCCCAACACCCGCAAACCAAAGAATGCCTGTCTTGATAGAGTCAAAGCCTCATCTTTACTACGATATTTACATGAATGTTAAAACCAATAGCCTTCGGAAAACCCTAACAGGGAATGGGCTTACATAAATTCCAGAAGAATATAAAGAGGACTGCTCAATGAACCACGAAAACAGTCTTCTTAACCACCAAAGAAWGTAGTTCTCATTACTAGTAAGAAAATCTCTCCAAGAATCGTGTACTTTCAAAATTAACATAGGTAGTCTGGAGTCCATCATAGCAGTACAGTGATCGAAACGTTGACMATTCCTGAAAACAAAGAAGCAAGATACTAGTTCGCGACTACAAATCGTTGAATGACGCATGTCCAAGCTCAGCACTTACGAGAGTAAAACGCTAATCAAATCACCACAATCATAATTTCAACATACCAATTTTTCTACATTATTTGACAAAACAGAGTGTTTAGAAGAGCTAAACAATCGATAGAATCATGCTTAGGAATCTGATGAAAAGACGATGACCTATTTATGCTCATATCAAAATTTCGAGAGGTGAGGAGTAGCATATCAGTCAACCATCAAGAATTAAAGATGCGTTCTATCATGACATTACTGATATAATCGAGGTAGAAAATGAATTTACCTCATCGGMAACATAGGCAACTTCAGAGACGCCATCCAACTCAATTGTGCATCCATGCCAAGTGAAGACCTGCAAACCAGAATATTAAAAAATTAGCTAATTGGAGATAAAGTTGTCAAACAAGAAGAAAATGGCCAAAACCCGAGCAATGAACAAGCATCGAAAAACCATGCTCCCAGACAAAGGAATGCAGATCAAGTTTAACAGAGTGTTAACGGTTAAAAAATTTCTAAATTCTTGGTTTTCTGAGAACCAATATTTACGAGCCGAAGACGTTTAAACCCTAAACCTTGATAAACCTCTAGCGCGTCATAATCTCAGGGTTTCTGGCATCCTAGCGCTCAAACCGATTGCTAAAAGAAAACGAAGCAGTGATGAGCAATGTTCTTATCAAAGCGACGATGATTGGCATGAAAGTTTCTAAGCCGGGAAATAATTAAAACTTGGTCGTGAATTCAAACCCGTTGCCATCACCAATACACAAATTACATAGATATTGAGCTGTGGCGGGAGAAACGTCTTGAAAACATGAAAAATAATTACAATATTCCCAGTGAGAGAATAGAAACGAGAAGCGTCACTCACCGCAAACTTGTGCGCAGCCGGAAAAGTCATCCAAAACATGGGCGGCAACTCCGTGCCGAAAATCTCTGCCGTGCCAAGCACGAGCTGCAGCTTCAGCGGCGAATCCATGCCCACCTCCACGCGCAGCTCATTCTCCTTCTGCAGCTTGTACTTGCGCGTGGTGGTCGTGGCTCCTCCGCCGGTTCCCCCACCCCCACCTGTCGCTCCCGCGCCTGTGCTCGCTGCCATCTCCCCCTCAAACCTAATTCCTCCCAATCTCTCTCGCACACAGACGCTCACTCACCAAAGCATAGACCAAAATTCAAAAACCTGAAACAATTCGTCCCTATAAGAAAAATGAAACAAAAGTTCTCGCAAAAATGACGCATCGGAGCGCTACAACGCTCTCCGAAACTAAGAAACGGGATTATTATGAGGACGAGTGCACGGCATTACTGTTGTTGTGTGCAAGCGATGGTGGCTTGCACAGCAATGCGAGGAATACGAAGACAAACACGAAGAACAAGAAGAGGAGGGAAAGTGAAGAGACTTTATTCCAGGTCTTGAACGAGGTCCAGGTCTCGATCGAAGTGTCGGTGTCCGTTCGGTCCCCTGGTCACTTCATTGACTGGAGTCTTTTCATAGTTCATTGACATCAATGGATAAAGATCTTTCAATGAAAATGGGGTGCCTACTGTCGAGTGGAGTGGTCTCCAAAATCCCATTCTGAAATTGAATAAGGAGTGTAACATAGTGACAAAAATGTGATCTCAACAGAGTGCAGAGAGTCTCTTGTGCGCAGAGAGATCTCCACACCCCTATACATCTCCAGCATGTGCTAAAATGCTTAAAGTGAGGCAAAAAGTATCCTCTACCGTTGACTCTAACGGTACAGAGAACATGACCCCCATTCTTCAGCAAATTTCAAAATTGAAGTGTCATAGCTTACCTCCATAATTGCTTCTTTGAACTCTTCACATACCACCAGGCCTTCGAACACTGGTACCGAGTGTCCTCTACGAATTTCAAACCCAACCATAGCAGGCGCATAATCGACTCCTAAACGTTCGCACACAGGAACCAGACGAGGAAACCGCAGATGGACAGTTCCGGGTGGCAGGCATTTCTCGGACCAGACATCCACCTGACCACGTTCATTCTGAAACAGGACGAGTTCTTTAGTCATGCAGAAAATAAAAGAGAAAGACCAGTGGCCCTGCTAAAATAGAAACTCTTAATTGCCCTCTGAAGCGGTTCTTGAGAGATTCATTTCAATACATTCAGTAAGAATTTATCAGTAGAGAAAGAAATCAACGAGGTACTTTATATGAAGCCACAACTATCAGGCCAAATGTCACTCACTCTGGGTACGATCCCACCAACTGCTCGCGGAAGTTGATATTCTTCGGTCTGCCACTCTCCAAACAAATCGGCCATGATGACTTCCTTCTTGCTTTCCTCCCTTATTGAGTCCTCTGCTTCACCAGCACTCTGTTTCGGTATCGCCCGAGATTTCACTATCTGTCGCCCAGGCCAGAATGAGAAATTGAAAAATGTTACCAGAACAATGTTATTGCGCAAATCAAGAAGGAATGGTATAAGGTGGAGAATACGAAAACCAGTAAGAYCAGATCCCGTCAACTATACTGACCATGTTACCAACAGCAACTCATCAATTCATTCACTTGGTTAGACTTATTCGCAAGTGGTGTAAGCACGACTTGGCTAATTGTCTATGGTCACTGATCTTTGAATGGAAAGGGATTGTCTACTGTCACTCATATTGGTCTACAAACGCCCACTTCGTAATCAAATAAGAAATTCACACATCGTGATAAAAAAAGATCAAAGTGATCCCAAAAGAATTGACTCTTGCACCTAAAGTGATCTCTCCACTGTTCTTCACAGATTACCCAAAACTCAATCTTACATTTGTTAAAATGCCTTAAATGATGCGGATAGTATCCTCCACCCTAAACCTAAGCAAGTGAAGCTGCAGCAAAACAAACATTGATAATCTCACAAATACAAATGTCCCAAACCTTGGCAGGCAACTCTCCAGGTTTCACTTTGCGGCCTTCTCGAAGCCAACGATCACTGGTATGCAACGTCTGCACAGAATTTCTGCGATAGACTGGTTGACCAGAGCAGTATCCAAGCACCGGACCTTTTGGATACACTGTTTCGTACTTTTTGAGCCACCTCTCTAGCACATAAAGGTGGTGAGTTCTGTAAGCCTGCCCATAACAAAAGAGTCACACGCATGAATAACAGGGTTCACTAACAATTTCATATTTGTTTATCTCACCCTTGCACAGCTTACGATGTCSCAAGAGAGGAAGCARTGCAAAGAGACGAAAAGCAGAAGTTACAGTGAAAATAACTGATGCCTCGGCAATAACAGACCTGCTGGTTTGTAGGCAGAGGCTCCGTGTATAGCTTCGTGTCCAATTCCATATCTTCTCGATCAGCGCGAGGAGTAAACTGAGGCAGGTTTTCCTGTCCATTCGCTGTCGCATCAGGATGTTTCACTTCATTGAGAGAGGCGTGCAAGGATACTGAGGGTGGAGGTTGTACTGGAGGTCCCGAAGTTGCATCTGCCTCCAGTTGCTTGAGAGGACGCATGGTCAACTCCCACCATTCGGAATCCACTCTCAAAGGCTCTATAGATGACCACAAATTCACATACCTGCAAACCAATATCCAAAATAAAATGATTTTACCCAATCTGCAATTGCTTCATAACATACAAAGATCATGGACATCTTTTTAGAAAAGTATGCTGTTGACAAACTATCTCATTCAGYCCARCCAGAGACTTGTGCAAGAGTGATTGAACTATATCGACCTGGATGCTACTGCAAAGTACATTCCTCTAAGATCGAAAACTTTAGACATTACCTGCGTGTCACATCCTTGGCTCCAGCACCAGCATAAGCGACAACATAACGCAATGGGTTTCGACAAGCAGCTGTCGCCCCTTCCACTTGATCAGCTCCATCCACAATTCCTCTAGTGGCATCCACGTGTACCCACCTGCAGTAATAAGTCAGTGCCTGCTAAAAAGGTGACTTTAGCTACTGCAGTGGCCTGACTATTTACGTGCAATCCCGTTGGAATTAAGCTACTCCATGGTAATTCAATGAAGCAAAAGAGTCTATGGACTCTAAGGCAGCTAAGGACTAAGATAGCAATGAGAACAAAGAGTTAAACCATTAATACGTGCACAATAAGCCTAGTAGTCCCTAAATGTTCAGTATTATGTAGAAAGACACCTCGCCCGCACAAAGCATACTACTCGATCAGTGGGTGGAGATACGCAAGTAAATCTCTCAGTATCTCTCTTCTCTGGTTGGATGGGAAGTTACACCTTCACTTTAATACATTTGCCTCACTAAATTCCAACAACCCGTAACTAGCATTCATAACAACAAAGGTGGAAATGGATTGTGTTATTCAAGAAACCCGAATGGCATCAAGCAGGTATTCGTAACAATTGTCTGAAATGAAATCGCCTCCCTCATGATMAAAAAACTTGAGCTACAACGGCAAGCTACGGTAAATACTCAAGCTTCAGGTTTGCATGCTCACCTACCACTGCTGCCTTCGCCTCCACAATAGACCTCGGCCCAATGCAGCAGCGGGCCCATCTTCCAGGACCATACCGACCCGCTAGTTCCAACTTTTCGAAGTTCCTTCACGTTGTTCTCTTCTTTTTCACTGGTCGGTGTACCCTCTGCCTTGGCARCTGCTGCAGTGGCAGCCAGAGCCATAGCTATCTGTGCTTCAAATTCTTCATCACCTTTCCTTTTTGAAATACTCCTCCCKYCATGCTCACTACTAGCAGTTCCCTTAGAAAGARCAGGAGTCTTAGAACCCTCGCCATGTTTCRCATTTTCATCGGCATGTGTGGTGCGTCTTCGTCCCTTCTTACTTGGTGTGCTTGCACCCGCTTGATCCACAGTCTTCCCTCTAGCATTGCCTGATGGAGACTTGTCTTCAACATTCTTGCCTTTGCCGCGACCTCGGCCACGACCTGAACCTGGACCACGACTCTGTCCTTGACCCCTCCCACTTGCAGGGCTCCCAATGTCTCCAGGTGTCATGGCCTGAACCSCATCCACTGAACTAGGTGTACTTATGAACACTTGAGGACCACGACGAGCTAAAACCCTGCTAAGCTCCGCTACCTGTTGCCTTAGCTCAAATTGAAATAGAGGCCCAATTCGGGAATGGTGGAACGGAGCACTGGGATCAAAATCTACTGACGCTTCAAGACTTTCAGCATCAGGCTTTATGGAAGCCAACAGATTTTACGATTACGAGCCTCCGAGCGCGGAGAGCTCGCCCTTGACAGACGCCGCGCCGTTGTGCACTTGGTGCGGAACATGGAAATCGACGAGCGTCTGCGGGGGATGCAAGCAAGCCAGGTACTGCTCACGCACGCACCAGCTTGCGCATTGGCGAGGTGGCCATGACACATTCTGTCGCTCCGCGCAAGCAAAGCTAGCGTCACAATCCGAGAATTCTCCCCGGAATGACGATGAGGCAGTGCAAGCTATGGTCCAGGATGTGCTCACTAGGGTTAGGGTTAGGGTTGTGGATGCATCAGGCATTGCCACTGCAGCAAGTGACAAGCTATGGCCGGAGATGGAGCTCACAGTCGGAGAAGAAGAAGACCACAACTCTCCTTCTAGTGTGCACACTACGGATGCACAGCAATTACTGGAGGATTACGAGCATCGAAGAGTTGTCAACGGGGAAGAATTTTCGGCTACCGATATGCAAGATGTAGAGGAGTCCTCTGCTGATCAACAACACTGGGCTGCGTTTCAAGCCCGGCTTTCCAAAGCCTCTGACCAAGTGCTGAGATATTGCCGAGCGGTGGGAGCCAAGCCATTGTGGCCYTCCTTGGATGGCCAGCCCAAAGAAAGTGATATACCTCCTTGTGGCAATTGTGGAGGTCCTCGCATGTTTGAATTTCAATTGCTACCCCAGTTGCTGTACTTTCTAGGCGTGCAGAACGAGACGGAAGACGATTCCCTTGATTGGGCCACTATTGCTGTGTATTCATGTGCGGCCTCTTGCAACACATCGAATTTGTCCTCGGAAGGGTATGTGGAAGAGTTTCCATGGGTTCAGCTGGCTGTAACATAAGGTATGTGATCAGGTAAGAGCTCAATTGGGCTCTCGAAGATTAGGGAGTCTCAGGGCTTTGCAATTTCTTCTGCAAGATTTCGTTGCACTTGTCACTTGTTCTTTGCATTTTGGATCCTGCGTGATTTCGAGCCCCAGAATCTCATTCTAAGAGCTTGCGAGTTTGCAGTAGAATCCTCTCTTATTGTGAAGCATTAAGCTCGCTCTCTGATACCCCTATTGTTCAGTCCCTATTGTAGAGGCCAAACGCTTGACTTACCAACTTCTTCATAGCGCCAGATCAAGAACTGGAGCCCTACACCAGATCATTTATCAGTTGAGAAGTTCTTAGCGGTCATTGACTTGCGTTTAAAGGTGGAACTCTTGTTGCCAAATTATGGAGGTTACTGCAGTACAGAAGTCTCAGATTAGTCAATCTATTTTATTTTTTTAAGGTATTGGCGATTCTTATTTGCCTCAATTTAGGCTAGARATTGAGAGGGAGCGGAATTGTGGAGTCTTGAAACACCAGGTAGAAGCAAATGGAGTTGTAAGTAAGGATACTAAAATCCATTTGTGTCCTGGCCTGTTTCTTACGTCGACCCCCGTCTGTTTCCAGCAGTAACTCATTTATTCATACACTTGATTGGACTTATTAGCAAATGTTGTAAGCATGACTCGTGCTGAATGTCTCCTCCAGGTGTTGAACTCATTACTCTTTGTGTAGTGCCATCTTTTGAGAGGATAGTGGCTATTGATCTCTGACAGGGCTGCCCTCACCCAAGTCTGTCACCTTCCATTGTCTTGGTGAAGTCTTGGATGTAATTGTGTATGTCTACCTTATTGGTAATGATTTGACGGGGCAGAGGATATGTCTTCAGTGGAACTTGAGTCGTTGGATCTTTGGGTTCAAATGTGGAGTTTTGTTTTACATAATTTATAGTCCACCTCATTACAACATTTCCTTAGTTTATACGGAGTATGACTTTATATGATTTTTAGTTTAACTTTGGCAGTAGTTGTATTTTCTGTACAGTCGGGTACAGAAATCTTACGAATTTTCGACTCCGCAGTGAAAAAATTTCAGACTGTCAACTTTGGCACCCTCCCGTGGACTGAAAAATTGGTTTTTTCAACGAAATTTTTTTTAAAGTTCATCTCAATGTTTGTAACACGTGTGCCAAATTTCATGGCCAAAAGATTTACAGAAAAAAAGATATTCAAAGTCTACCAACATCTATAGTTGCAAGAACAATTTCACTACTGTCAACTTTGCCACCCTCCCAAGGATTGAGAATATTGTTTTTTGCCATGAGATTTTTTGCATCAGATCATGTCTATGTTGATAACAAGTGTACGAAATTTCAAAACCAAAAGATATACACAAATAGAAGAATATGAACTACTGTCAACTTTGCCACCCTCTCAAGGATTGAAAAAAACATTTTTTGGCACAACATTTCTTTTCATAGAAACATCTCTATGTTGATAATATGTGTGGGAAATCTCAAGTTCAAAAGACTTGCACAAAAAAAGATATTTGAAATCTACCAACATAGGGAGTTGGAAGGGACAATTTGACTATGTCAACTTTGCCACTTTCCCAAGAATTGAAAAAAAACTTTTTTTGTCATGAAATTTCTCACATAAGTTCATGTTCATGTCAATAATGTGTGTGAAAAATCTCAAGTTCAAAAGACTTACACAAAAAAAGATATTTGAAATCTACCAACATGAGGAGTTGAAAGAATGATTTTTACATCCGTGTCAAACTTGAACCCACAAAATGACATTATAACAAAGGCTGAAAAAATCACTCTTCCAACTCCCCATGTTGGTAGATTTCAAATATCTTTTTTTGTGTAAGTCTTTTGAATTTGAGATTTTCTACACATATTATCAACATAGAGATGTTTCTATGAAAAGAAATTTTATGCCAAAAAATGTTTTTTTCAATCCTTGGGAGGGTGGCAAAGTTGACAGTAGTCAAATTGTCCCTTACAACTACATGTTGGTAGATTTCATATTCTTCTATTTGTGTATATCTTTTGGTTTTGAAATTTCGTACACTTGTTATCAACATCGACATGATCTGATGCAAAAAATCTCATGGCAAAAAACAATATTCTCAATCCTTGGGAGGGTGGCAAAGTTGACAGTAGTGAAATTGTTCTTTCAACTATAGATGTTGGTAGACTTTGAATATCTTTTTTTCTGTAAATCTTTTGGCCATGAAATTTGGCACATGTGTTACAAACATTGAGATGAACTTGAAGAAAACATTTCGTTGAAAAAAATCAATTTTTCAGCCCTCGGGAGGGTGCCAAAGTTGACAGTCTGAAATTTTTTTCACTGTAGAGTCGAAAATTCGTAAGATTTCGGTACTCTATCTACATTCACTCAGAAAACAGCTTGTGTCGTCCAACAGGGTGCGAAGATACACAATTTCTGTGTTCGTTGGGGACGAGAGTGGAATGATCAATCGGATTGCCGGCGTGATTGCTCGACGTGGATACAACATCGAATCGTTGGCTGTGGGTCTGAATAAGGACAAGGCTCTGTTTACAATCGTGGTCTCTGGATCCGATCGTGTACTGCAACAAGTCATGAAACAGCTCTATAAACTCGTGAATGTCAAGCAGGCATGAGCCACCTTAACCTCATTTGTTGCATTTGGGTCCAAATCGTAATACTTTACGCATATTTCTTCTCATTTGTTTGTTGATTGATGTTACTGTTCACTTCAATTTATTCTTTGCTCTTCGTAGTCATCATTTTTGACCTATGGTTGCTACTTTGCAGGTGGCCGACTTGTCGAAGGAGCCGCGAGTGGAGCGCGAGCTCATGCTGTTGAAAGTGAATGTTGGTCYTGATCAGCGAGCTGAGGTATGTAAATATGTTTTATCTTCATGATAAGTGGCATTCCTAGTTTTCACTAGTTTTCATTAGTTTTCAAATTTAACCGGTTATAAATGGAGGGCATTCATAGTTTGTATGAACTTTCTCAACCAATGTGGAGTTCCAAGTGTTTATGAAGCTCTCTCTTGGACTCCATATTGCATAACGAGGTGATCTTCGAATTAAATCATAATGACGGCCTGCCTAGAAGGATTCATGAGCCGTATATAGGAGCATGTCAGCTAGTTTTCACTCTACCTTTTCAATCTCTTTCATAATGCATAAGTACCCTAAATATAAATAGAAGTCCACTTGGAAGCTAGTACCGGTAGTGTTTACAGGCCCCTCTAGAACATATTTCTGTTGATAAGAAATGTAGGGTTTGATATCTTCTATCTATTGTATTGTGTCGCCTTCCTTCAATAGATATATTTCAACTCATGTAGATATGGAGTCGGCCTTTTTTGGTCATTTGGGCACTTAAGGGTTAAGTACAGAAATTTGATAATTTGACCAATCCGAATGCTTAGAATTCAGGAATGCCCTGTGTCCGCTTTGGCATTTCTTGAACTTGTGTATTGGGTCGCAGGTTCTTGGATTGGTTGAGATTTTCCGAGCTCGAATTGTAGATGTGGCGGAGCATTCGCTTACCATCGAGGTATAGTTGTTCTTTCAGCTCTCCCTTTGCCCTTTCTCTGTTTTGAGTTTACTTGTCTGTTCAGAGTTTTGCAAAATTGTGTGGGCACCTGGTGATACTTTGATTTGTTCTCTCACTGTATCGAGTTTGTGTCGAGTTATGATCWCTGATATTGTGTCTCTTTGTCGGATTGCAGGTGACAGGTGATCCGGGCAAGATAGCTGCCATCCAAGCTACTATGAGCAAGTTTGGAATCAAGGAGATAGCACGCACAGGCAAGGTAATGTTTTAGCTCTTTTAATGAATTTGTTGGAGTAGCACCGTCCAGCTTGAGTCTTGAAGGGTCTTAATTTTCTCTTAACAAGTCTACATATTGTCAGATGCTCCTGAAAAGCATGGAAACAATATCAGAAACATAAATGAAACCCCATAATTTTGGCGTAATTCAGAGTGCCAAAAGTTTTAGAAGGGCGTCCCAAGTCTAATTAAGTGTTGGCAGTGTCGGAGTCAACAATCTATTGTAATGGATCCTCTGCCTGTACTTTCTGTTACGCTTTGCGTTGTTGACTAGGCCCTCATCAACTCTATGGCAGATAGCATTGAGACGAGAGAAGCCTGATGGAAGAACTATCACAAGCCCTCCTCAAGATGTCTCGAAGACGAATTCATCTTCTGAGGACGAGGATGAAATCACACTGTCTGTGGGTGACACAGCCGACAACACTTCGTCTCCTGTTCCTAAGAACTACGACCCAGCCCCAGATGTGAGAATTTTACCAGAATCTGGATGATGCTGAATGATTTTATTACAGCACTCGTGAATGTGAAATTGATCTCCTCCTTGCTACCCTATTAATTTTCATGCATTCAATCGTCGTCTGTTTTGTGTGTGGTGGAAATGTAGTAAACTTTTGCCTCTGCTAGTACGTGTTGTGACTGAATGTATCTCCGAGGCAACTCCTTACTGTATGTTTTAGTCACTAACTGTGAATGCTGGTGTAGGGTGATGTTTACGCAGTGGAGCCAGATAACGATGGTGTATGGTACCATCAAGTTTTGGATGCTCATTGGRGAGGTGTCGAAGAGGATGATGTAAGTCTACTTGTATCGTAAGACTCTATTTTTGGTTGAGGACAGTATTAACCGGCTGAAAATCGCTTATATTTATCAATGATCTGGTTCGTCTCTTCTGCTGAAATCAATTTCTTGAGATGAGGTGATGGTGTTCCTATYTGACGTCTTCATGTTGGCAGCCAAGCGGCTTTATTTCGCACACACTCGCAATATTGGTGAACGATGCACCGGGGGTGCTAAACAGAGTAACAGGAGTCTTTGCACGGCGAGGGTACAATATTCAGGTAGACTTTGAGGAAGCTGCCTTACTGTCTATGATATGAGGGAAATGGAGGTTTATAAATAACTTGAGTTGATTTTCAGCTGGATGGCTTGTCACACAACTATGTTCTTAATTTTTACAGAGTCTAGCAGTTGGACCAGCTGAAACTCCAGGAACCTCTCGAATTCTGACAGTGGTTCCCGGAACCGACGATTCTATCAAGAAATTGCTGAGCCAACTCGCTAAACTTATGGATGTTCTTGCGGTCAGTCCATTCTTATCCTTAGCACCTCTCTTTTGTCGTTTTTAACTTCGTTGTGGATGTAAACTTATGAGCTCTTCATCTATCAGCTCTGTTAACAATGAATCTTAGTTTTGATTCTTGTTATAATTTATGGTGAGATTTTTGACAGTGGTTACACATCCATTACTTGAATTTCTTTTTTTTATTTTGTACCCTCTATCTGATTATGACCTTTTAATGTGCAAGAAACCCCTGGTACTTTTATAGAAACTATTATTCAGTATGAAACATCAGAATCAACATTCAACGTCGTCATTAACATTTGTCTTGTGTCCTCAGGTACAAGATATTACACATCAGCCCTTTTCAGAAAGAGAGCTAATGCTTATAAAGGTTGCTGCTACATCTGCTGTCCGACGTGAGGTTCTGGATTTGGCGGCTATTTTCCGTGCCAAGCCTGTGGATCTTTCTAACCGGACTATAACTCTCGAGGTTTGTTTCTCAACATTATCTCGAAGTACTACTTGTCCAGTTTTTGCAATATGAAATTGGACCTCGAAATGGACATAATTTGACAACCACTAATTTTTTCTCTTCACTTACGTGTAATTTGACTCATCCATGATATTGTACATTGCAGTTGACAGGAGATCTTGAGAAGATGGCAGCATTGCAGAACCTGTTGGAACCGTTTGGCATTCTTGAGGTGAGAAGGGCAAGCCGACCGGTTGTTTTAGCTTTCCGTGATATTCCTGAGCTGTTCCACATTTCGGTGTGAACTTGCATTCTAACTTCCCTGACAATGTCAATCCTGTTCTTATGCTTCGTTGTAGCAACCTTTATCACCYGAAAGTGGGTCTACTGCAGTAATTTTCTTTTTTTAGTGCGGAGTACTATTTCCTTTATACCCTCTGCTTCGTGATGTTGTGTGTATGAGATCATCGGGTGTCCTGAATTCCATTCCAACTGTTTCTTATTATTAGATTTTCCGTTGTCATATCAAAAGATTCTTGCTTTTCGGGAATGTATGAACAAGTGATAGATGATGCATACTCTCCAACGCATCTGACGCAGTTTTTGATGTTTCCTTTTGTGGTGGCAGGTGGCTAGAACAGGGCGGGTGGCACTTGTACGTGAAGGTGGCGTAGACACAAAGTACTTAAGGCAATTTCAGCCTGCAGCGTCCACCTTTTTCTGAGCTTCTGCCTGTAGCGTCCACCAATCGTTCTATATATCGTCTCCATCTATTTGATATCCATTKCCGTTTATTGATTTTGCATCGAATTTTCTTGTCTGCGTGAATGATTTTGGTGATGTCATCAAGGTACACCTGTGCCTTGTCAGCAACTTCAGTATTTCTTTCCTTCATGCGTACACTTGCAAATTAATGGATGATGTGTCGTGGTAATCAAAGAGTTGCGTGGTAATAGACCAAATTCATGAGCTTCCCTTGACAACACACAGGACAAGGAGTAYGGAGGATTACACGTGCTGAGTCATTGTTCTGTACTACTCCGTACTTCTGATGCGAAAGAGAGCCCTTGTGTATCAACCAAAACGTCGATGAGATCARTCCCTCGGTGTGTGTGGGTGTGGGGGGGTCTAACCTTTTCCTTGGACTTTTCTAAAGCCCTTTGCACGGCTTTGAGGCTGTTCCGATCCGACCACAAACATTAGTTAGTTTACTCTGAAGGGTTCGTGTTTTACGAGTCAATGTCTTTGAAGAGCGCTTTGAAATTGGGACCGGCAGTCTTCATCTTGGTTGTTTTTCGRAAAATATGAGGCCTGGAGTGTGCTGGGTTTCCTCTTCCGGGGTCCTCTATCGTAAAATCTAGCTACTAGCTTTACATTTGACCTAAACCATTCATCTTCGTTGAACATGACATTTTGACAGTTTTTCTCTTAAACTAGTATTCGCTTGTCACGGACCTGAGTCCTGAGATACACCAAAATTGTGGATTTGGCTAAAAGGGTAGATTGGCCTTACTTTTGATCAAATTACTTACTTGATCGCTCAACAAGCAACGCATTGATTTGAAGAAAAGGCTCGACATATGCCTAGAGTTAAAGACTAGCGTTCATGCCGCTCCATCAACTTGTTGCACCAAGCCCCAAGTAAGGAACCTTGAAACAACAAAAACTTCGCTCTTGCACGCTGACTGTTATGACTGCTTGCTACCTCACTTATGTGGGCTTGGAAACCGGCATGTGATGTTCACATGGTAATCAGACTCAAACTAGATATTGCTCGTGGAGCTTCGCGCAGGGAAAATCATTCGCATCCAGACTTGGCCAAGCGTCCAGCAGGAAATTGCAGAAGAGCAAGAAGTGATGCTCGCAGGGTAGAACTAATCTTTGCCAGAGGTGTGAATCTTAAAGGTGCAGAATCTCTCAAACCAAAAGTTGCACCTTGCATACTATATCATAACCATGTGCACCGAATCAGTCACGTAATTGAGAGGATCTCTTAGAGTCACTGGCTTTATAAATTGAATACAACATGCGGCGGCAAGAGAAATTGTTGCAACCGTCCCATGAGCCTGATGAGATCAATCTATGCCAGTCTATGTCGCTAGACACGGAATGGAATGAATGTATTGTATAACTAAGATAATTGTAGTTCTCTAATTGCCATGTTTCCACAGAGTCTGGGTCAATGAATGAAAGGCTACAGAGCTAGCTCGTAGCCTGAATGGAGCTGAAGAGAATGTTCTGGACACGCTAGTGGGAACTGAAGATGGTTGGGAATGGAATCTTTCGCTTGCTGCCATGATTCCTGGTACATATTGTAAACATCTCCGAGGAGAGATTGCTTACTGTATGGCATGATTAAGGCCTTTTCCTGGTTCTCTAACTCGTGTTACTTTTGGCATCCTCAGTTTGAAGTGAGACATGATGGAGGCACGTCCAAACGTGCTTTCGGATGAACTGGCTGTGGTCAAAGCACTGTCAGGGCCGACGCTAAATGGCATCATGTGCATGCGTGTTTCAATTTTTCCATGCTGTCGAAACTGGAGAAGTTTGAGGATGGGAGAAATTAAACCAAACAAGGAAATCAGACACTTGAAAATTTGTCAACTTTTTTGTGCAGACGGGGCAGGCAATTCCTCGTATGCTTTCCTCCCTCTTCATTATCCAATGCAAGTTTTCATAACATGAGTGTGCTCTCCAGTTAAAACTATAAATTAGTCAAGTGCCAGTCAACATCTCTGGACAAAACGTTCATCAGCTTTTTGAGTTTCTGCACATTTCAGGCGTTGATTGCAATAGGGTCAACGAAGAAGCATGGTAACGACATCCGGGGACGACATGGAGCAACGAATTTGAGGGAGATGAGGTACAGATGCCTACATCGGCATGAATGAAAGGATGGAAAAAGGTCGGCTGCCACAGCAACAGATCCTGGTATCCGTATATTCACGGCACTTGGGGTAGATGGGACTCCAATAGACGAGGGCCCCATCCATTAAAACCTCGACAAATTAAAGTTCCGAGTAAAGCTACCGACATTCTTTTCTGCGACAAATTGAAGCTAGCTGTGGAAGCTCTTGAATTATTAGTTGCACTGTCAGGCGTTTGTTTACGATCCATTATTCACTTCGGATACATATGTCGATGAGATCTGGAAGTTGGATGTTTGCAGATACATTTGAAGCAATCCATCAGAAACTACTATTGCCGGCGAAGATGAGCGGGCGTGCACGGTATTTAATTTCAAGGTCCTAAACCGGACAGAGAATCTTCCAAATTCGTTCATCCAAAAATTCATTTGAGGGTTTTTAACCTTGTACTACTGTAGTGTGCCCCTGTGCCATTGCCACAGGCAAAATTAAAGTAAAAGTAATTTCCTAATCTTTTAAAACCAAAAATAACTCAAAAATCAATAACTTTCATCCCATAGGTCAAAATGCCACAAAACAAAGCCCGTGCACCCCTCCTCGCCGAGAGCTTTCCAACGGTACCAAGCACACCACCGGCAAACGCACGGTCCGGGAGATCTCAATGTAACAAACAAAACAAAACAAAACAAAACAAAACAAAACAAACAAAACAAAACAAACAAACAAACAAACAAACAAACAAACAAACAAACAAACAAACAAACAAACAAACAAACAAACAAACAAACTTCAAGTATAGAAGTATAGATACTCCCATTTATTGACGACTTCTAAGTGAATATTTTTGGATTTTTATTTTTTAGAGATGAAATCACAAGCATTGTTAATCATGAAAAATTGAACCCGATTGATTGTTTTTCTTCTTCCTTTTAGTTGGTTCCCCCATTTTTTTTAAGTGATTAAAAATTCATATCAAATATACAATACTAGATTCTAAATATTTTATCAAAAAATGCACTTGTGCATAATTCTAATAGTGCAAAACATCATGGTGAGAATTATTTTCTGTAGATAATTCTATAATTTGAAAATTAGTAACTAGAGTTACACATTTAATGTTCACGTTTGCAATAAAATATTGAGTTTTGGAACTTTTCCAACATTTCATACTCAAGTATACATTATGAAGGGTGATTGCAAGAAAGCCAGACCAATCTTTTTTTTTGGTCACAAGTAGTATGATGGACTTCCCATGGGCTATAACTCTTTAAGCATGAGTGTGATGAACAAGTTTGAAATTTGTGGAGGATGGATGATTCCATAATGACCACATCCTTTCTTTTTCAAAAATTAAAAACAATTATTTTATACCCAAAAAGCCAATTTTGCTCATTTGTCTCATTATGAGGTTTTGGAGGTAGTATTATGTGGGGTTTATCCAAAACAATGATATTTTAGCCATACTGATATTACGTCTCAATTATTGAGACTGATCCACTAAAAAGTACTCATAGTACTTCACACCAAAGAGCTACAAAATTTAGCTAGTCTTTATTGCAATCACCTAAAAGTTCATTTCATTTGTTTGGCCTAATTTCAAATAGCACCATTTTAATGGCTAAAATTCCATTCAAGAATATGGAGTTAGAAATATCTAAATTAATTACTGTCTCTTGAAAAGATGCATCCCCCCTCCAAGTTACAATTACTCCTCCTAACTCTAAAAATTGAAGGTCGTTGTTTTTGAAAACAAGAATCCCCACCCCCACCCCATTCCAACGCCATTGATATTGAAAATAAAGTAATACGATATGAATATTGTGGGATACGGATATTATATATATATATAGAAGACAAATACAAATACATAATACAAATAGAGATACAAGATACAAATACATATGTGGAATATGGATACAAAATATACTAATATATTTCATATTGATTGGTGGCCAAACTATATGTGAAAAATACAAATATTTGTGTGGGAGGTACTTGCCAATTAGTAGTGTGAATTAATCATTTCACTTTTGGGGGGTGGGGGTGTAATACAAATTAAATAATCTTTGAGTGGATAGTCTTGACTGTGTGAGTGACTATCCACTATCCACTAAAAAAATAGTACACTACACATTGATCCGTTTTCAATAATTCCTTTACATATAGACCCTCAATTCTAAACTCAAAAAATAATTCAATAATCCAAATGATTTGGTTTTGTTATGATGATGTGGTGCATCTTTCAACCAAACTTCAACAACAAAAATATTGATGAAAATCATCAATTGACTTACATTAGAAACAGAAACTACTAAGAAGACATTATTTCTCAAGAATGAATAATTTGTCCCAAAATAAGAGCAAGCATGCAGAAAATTCCAAAACTAGATTTCGGTGTCAATGGATTAATTCTCAAATGACAAAAACATCTTGAGGGGCTAGGTTTTGGGAGAATCTTTGGAAAAAAACTCTCTTAGTACTTAACTACATGCGAAGTTCCTTGGTATCATTTTGGCTTTGTCTTAACAAGAGGCATCTATCAATTTAAGTTGGGATTTTGAATCATAATTTGAACTTGCAGAGTAAACTTGCCAATCACCACTTAGACAAAATCCAAATACTTCTCCACAATAAAATAGAGATTTGAATGCTTTGAAATGCGGTGTAATTAATGAATGCGTTGTTAAGATTCACTTTAAAAAATAAGAATGCAAAAAAGTTCCTTCCTAGAAATTTTATTGCAATTTGAAGGCAAATGAATGAGGTTGAATTCAAATCGATAATTCCTTACAGGGTGATTGCAAGAAACACTTCACGTTTTTGTCTCAAAAACGTAGTTTTTGGCCACAGTACTAGCAGTATTCAGTTGTACTACTGGAACTATGTGTCAGTGGCGCGCCTATCAATGTACACCGTTGATTTTAGGCGCCTGCAGATCTACGCCGTTGATTTAGTCCTATACAGTACTATGTAGTCCTATAGAGTGCTATGGAGTACTACAGAAGCCACTGGGAGCAAAAAATAGCAAAAAAGGGGTATGTGGATCTTTTCATTTTTAATAATTTAAAAATAATTAAAAAAATAATTAAAAAAAAATCCATTTTGCTTGTGCGATTCCAAGTGAGAAACTGAGAGCGCTGTGTGTGTGAGAGCTCGAGAGTTGCCAAGGAAGAGCTGATTAATTGCTTCAGGAGTGTGTGTTAGGATTGCCTTTGAGTTTCTCGCCCTTATATACCTTCGGTTGAGAGCGCACTAGCTCCAGTGGGCTTAAAGTGGGTCAAGCCTKTTTCCCAAGACGCGGCCACCGAGTCGGCCTGGAGAAACACTCTAGCTTGGCTGGACTCCGAGGAGAGACGGCTGCAAACTGAGGCGGCGCACGCAGAAGGGTTTCATGAGTAACTGGTCCAATGAAAGTCCGGATCTCGAGCCTGGTTCAAACGAGTGACAAAGGGAGCTGATGTGGACTGGTGAGAATGTTCAAGACACGCTACACTAATGATGGTAAATAGTGTCACCTACACTAATTGCATAACATTCTTAACCTTCATGGGGGGTTCTTTTTGCTCCTGAAGATCTGCCCCCAACAACCAATCAGCATGTCCAAGTCTGACAGCCCACTCTCTCCCAACCAGGCTAGCGAATGAAATTGCTTCTATTATAACCTTAATCCTCCCCCAAGTATATAGCAAAGGATTATACCTCCACCTGGGAGGAGGGTACACACCCAGTTAAGAATGTTATGTGATTTCAACTGGCCATAAGTTTTTACTCTTAATGAATATTTTTACCAACTATAGGTACAAAGTTTTCCCAACTATGGTATTGTTAGGATCCATGCACTCCGTAAAAAGATTCATGAAGAGTAAAAACTTACAGCATTTCTAAAATAGTTAGTATGGGTAACACCATTTACCATCATTAGTGTAGTGGGAACTGAAGTTGGTTTGGAGGGGCTTCTTTTGCTTGCTGCCATGATTCAGAATACATACAGTATTCTATTCACCTTACTGTATCAATGGCATGATTAATCCCTTTTCCTGATTATCTAACTCGTGCTCCTATCGCCCTTTACAGTTTCAAGTGAGATGCGACGGAAGCTTCCAAATGTACCCCGAAATGCACTTTCCCTATCCATGTTACAAGTGGAGATGCTTGATGCGGCCGTTCGGACGGACAGGTGGTCAAAATTTATATAGTCCAGGACCGACGCTAAATGTCAGCATGTGCATGTGTGTTTCAATTTCTCTACTCTGACGAAATTGGAGAATTTTGAGGATGTTGGAAAATCATACAAGGAAAGGAGACATACGAAAAAATGGCTTCTTTTCTGTCTGACAATTTCTCATATGCTTTTCTCCCTCTGCAATTTTCAATGCAAGTTTCGTGAGTGTGCTCTTCGGAACTAGAAATTAGTCAAGTGCCAGTCAACACCCTTCGTGGAAAATAAGGAAAAGGAAAACACTCTCCTCGATTTTCGTCAGTTCTCATTTTGCCTCGGAAGTGAATGCACGCTGGTTCGAAAATGTTCAAAGAGACTTGTGTGAATAACCTACAAATTTTCAAAGTTGAGGTTATAGAAACATTCACTACGGACATTAATATGCTACCCTAAGTACGCCATTCTTGAAATACAAAATGGTTCACCACTCAGTGGTTGCTTCAAGGTCTCTTCAACACCCATTTGGGTTTACTTTTGAAAATTTGTGTGGACATTGAGTTTCACATCATGAAATTGGATCATTCGGCCACCAAATACCTAGTGTTGCAGAAGAGTTTGCCCATTTTATACAACAGTCCATACAAATGCTTGCAATGCCGATGTTAATCAATTGAATTGTACGGGTTTTCGTATTAGTGCATGTGACACTAATTTAGCAAAACGACACTTGTAAAATAATCAAAATAGAGTGGACTGATATTCTACAACAGTTCTGTATACATTTTCCATATGTGAAAGTTCGTAGTAATCCTAATTTTTCTAGGTGTCTAATTTGCGCCCTCACTAATAGGATGAATCAGTGTACGTAAAGTCTGCACTGAATTCCATCATGGTGAAATAGTGTGCAGAGACAAGATTAGAGAGGTGTCACAAATTTACACATTGAGCCATGCATTAACTCTGGAAAGTAAACTCTTCATCCTATACATCAGATACGGGGATGAAAAATTTAAAAATTCATGTCAGGGTAACTTACTGATTAGCCAAAATCAAGACTCTCAAAAGCATAAAGGATTTGGTCCATTGAAGAATATATCCATGTTGACTCACGTTCGAAACTCTGAGTGCACGCAGGAACAGTTACTAGAAACTCGGAATAACAAAACCCCAAAGAACTGGATATGTTCTTTGGCRTGCCAATATCTGATCCGCAACCTCACAAGTTACACTGATTTCTTAACCACTCCTATCAAACAAAGAATTTGCTGGTACCACGTAAATATGCAGAAATCAGGAGTTGTGAGAACTATTCTCTTCCCATATTCTAAGAGACTAAAACGATCTGTTTGTTGAAGATGTCCCTTCACGCATATCGTACTAATAAAACTGCAAGGTATGATGCTCATATTCGGTCCACCAAACGTGGTTGATAATCAATAACTTCACTTAAGAGTTGCATCCAGACCTCAGGTTCACCTGATCAAGGAAACAGGGGTTGCTGCAGAAGGCCGCAGTCCTCAGGGCATCCCATCATCAGATTCAGGTTCTGCAGGGCTTGGCCTGATGCGCCTTTGACAAGATTGTCGATCTGTGGAAAATAATCAATGAATTTAGTATCGCAAAATCGGTTGATTGGATGAGAATTTCAAGCTTATTTATTTACATTCTGATTGGAGTGGAGAGAGCATCATACCACAGAGATGATGATGGCCCTGCCAGAAATGCGATCCTCAAATACATTCATCAAACAATAGTTTGAGCCTCGAACATGGCGCGTTTGAGGAGCAATGCCCTTCTCTAGCACCACCACAAACTCTTCATCCAGTACATCAGGCATTCTTGTCGATCATCAGAGGCTACTCGCATTAGAACAATCCCTCGCACATAATGAGCTCATCAGTATGTGCCAATGCGGGGAAAAATCCCATTTCATCCCAAATAATTCAAGAAAACATTTGACAGTACAAGAACACTGCTGAAGGTCTGTGTGAGTCCTCAACTCACCTGTGTGGTCCCATGAGGAAGGCAACAGAACACTGCATCCACCTTCGAAAAATCAGCATCCTTGACTGCAACCATATCCGGCAAGTCCTGAAAATGAAACCATCTATGTCAAGGAGGGGGCTCAAGTCATTAATAGATAACGGCCTAAACCCCTCTAAAACGAAATAAAATCGTACCATTTAAAAATGCTTAGATGCTTTGCAGCCTAGAACAAAATCAAATGTGCAATAGAATGATGAAAAAGTGTCGCATAACAAACCTGTGAAATCAAATGGGGGAAGACGGATGCTAGAGACTGTCCTGCCTTTCGATCAGCAGTCATCACGGTCACTTTGAAAACTGGATGTGTCGCTAGCAGACGAATAATCTGGATCAGAACACGCCAATCGACAACCCATACTGTTATTACAAAAAAAAACATTAATATCATCAGACGAGGAATTCTTCACATGGCAGACCTCAAACTGCCTTCATTGAAGACGTAATTAAATCCATTGCAGAGTTTATATTTTAGTACCTCTGATCCAGTGTACCCGCTGGCTCCCAGCACGCCAACTCGAACAGTCTGTTTCTGACCAGTCTTGGACGACTTAACTGCCTCTAGGTTTGATGTCAAAGTCATACTAGTCTTGGAGCCTTTGCAGGGAACCAGGAAATCGCTCCTAACAGCGCTTCCAGAGAAAAATAATGAATTGTTGGAAGTGCCACATCCCTGCAACCCACTTCATCAAATTAGCCCCAATTTATGCAACCTATAGTGGTCTACTGCATCAATGCTTCAAGTTCCAGCAGGACAGACAGTTTGTTGTACTTAAMAACTACTTACGTCACCACCTTTGAGTCGATTCAAAATTCTCCATGATTAAATTTTCTTTTTAAATTGAAAAATAAAWAATAAAAAAATWAGATTACCGCATTTCSAAAAGAATTAKACAGTATTGAAAAGAGAATCGTCGCCATGATTCATAACAAGGTCCCCCAAGTATCACACAAAGGCTTCCCCCGGATACATAGGGAGGCCTCTGTGACCAATGTGACCATAGGGAGACCTCCCATAAATTTTGAAAAAACTTCCCTCTATGACATTGCCTAAAACAACCTGCAACAATCAAATTCTTTACTACAAACCCTGTTAAAATCGAAATTCCKGAAGATAGACACCCTAACCCATGCGTCGATGTCCCTAAGACAGTAATTCATTGAACTTCTAGAGAACAAAACGAGTCACTAACAACAGCTTCGATTCCCATCACAGTGCCATACAGGACAAACCCCATGCTCCACGAGAAACCCAAGGCGAATATGCATGTACTGCTTCTCTATTCCCATAAGATTGGACAGATCTCGCTAAATTAGGCAGTGCCCTTACAGGGCTACACGCAGTGCAATTTCAACAAGGAAGGGGAATKAAACACCCAACATTCACGACGTTCAATCCAAGACCCTACCTGGAGAGACGTCGAGCTCGGCACCTTGAACGCCACTCCCGCTTGTAAAGAAGTCGCCATCGCTGCTGCCGCCCAAAACCCAAAAACCCCARGCTACAGATATCGTACCCAAGATCACACTCTGTAAGCGTACAGCGTCGTCAGGAAGCTCCAGCAATTCAAGCTTGTYCCGGTCGATCTGAAACGCCACGAGGTTTAACTTATAAGGAGAGTGACATTGCTGAGGGTGTTCGTTTCCCAGCGCCGCCTCTGCAAAGAGATACTACTGCCTGCCTGATGAAAAGAGCGTGGGGCAGGGCGTGGGATGCAGCGATCCGGGAGAGAMTGTGAGCTTGGACTCTAGTAGCACAGTGACTTGTAGAATTGGGTTCAATGGCTTGAATTGGGTTGAGGTGGAGGATGAGAATCGCATGCCAAGTGGGGTCGGCGACAGAAGATCAAGCCAAGCAAGGTGGCAGACGAAGCTGGGGAGGTGCGGAGACTGCGGACGGAGGCACGGAGCTCCATGCTGCGCAACTACAGTAGGGATCTCTCCGCCTTCGTCTGTTGCGCTCGGTTGATACCCGCGCACAGGGTGCACCGGAGCTCTCGAGGCACACCGGTTTTCACCGCGCCAACGAGTTTCAGTATGAATCAGGGCTTTCTTTTTTGGCTTCGTAGTGCCAGATTGCACCAGAAAAAAATAATTTGGCTAAAAAAAAGGCAACAAACCATGAAGTTTTTCGATAGAAAATTCTGAATTAAAAAAAAATCTTGGATGAAATTTTCAGGAGTGTGGATGAAAATTGAATTATAGACATGTGATATGTGCAAATGTGATATTTTCTATCCAACATGTGGATGAATGTTGAAATTCAAAGCACCACTGTAACATCCCACCGTGGCACTTCGTAAAAAATGAAAAAACAAAGAAACATCATGAATGTGGTTGTACATAGGATTTGGAAACCAAATGCTAATATTGTTTGTTGTTGATTAGCCAAGCTTTAAAAAAGAGGGTTTGTTTTCTAGAAACTTGTAAGGAAGAGTACAACATATGCAAGGAGAGAATTAGAAGTAGTTTGCCAGCACAATGATAGAAAGAGCCCCATGAAAAGTAGAGAGATCAAAGTTTTTTATTTTCAAAAAATTTTATTTTCATGCTTGAAGGCCCAAGGCCATTTCTTTTATCAAAACCACTCAAAACTTCCATATTYATTGTAACGAGAAAAAACATTTGAAGTTTATTTTGCATATTTAAGTATAGGATCTTGCACTARATTAGTATAAGAATGTGTGGAAAAAATTGTATGAACTTTAATTTCATAGATTGCAAGATAATTGCATTTACAGTGAAGAAAACGACTTTTTTGATACCTTACGTGTCTACAATATAAGACTCTCATAATCCTCTTAACTTTTACTATTGCACTATAGAATTTGAGGTTAAAAATCTTTACGGTGGAGAATTGAGTTCAAAATTTATTAAAACATTATTAAAATAATACTTGAGTTTCATGATTCAAAAAATTGTTGAGTAGAAGTAGATACAAGAAAGAAGGAAAAACAAAATCATTAATTGCTCTAAGATGGAATTAATTGCTCTAAGATTGAAACACACTAATTCCAATAGTCAAAATGTTGTAGCAAGTCAATGGCACCTTGGAGAACTTTCTTTATTAAAAAATTGCGAAAATTGAGCTCAATAATGAATCCAAAAAGTTGTTTTTTGCTGATAAGATTCCAACTATCCATAAACCAAAAAACTCCGTAATTTTTGCATCACTAGTTCAAATAGATTAAAACAAAGCTTTTCATGCAAGTAGAATGTAATCTATGCAAAAAAATTAATAATTATATTCCATTTTTTTGAGGTTTTATTTCCTACCTATCCAAAGAGGCTGCATTCATACCTGTAGGAGTTAGAAATAAATCATTTAGGAAGATTTAACGAAGGTAACAAAATGTACCATTTGAAGGACCAAATCACGCCCTACATTCTTGAATGATAGGAATATGTTTGAAAAGTTCCTATTATCAACTATTAGCTTCGAAAGTGGACTTTCTATTTAGATTGGACTCATCGGCGGAGGTTGCCTGGTGTCTACAAGTGCTACACAAAGGATGTGGTGAGATATACGGCATCATTCCCTGGACTCACGAGAATGCATGCAGGTTGTGAGTCAATATTCATCACTGCTCGCACCATTGGCAGTGAATGCGGTGCTAAACGTGCGCGATCTTGATCGACCTGACAGTGTKGACCTTAGAGATATCAAAGTTTTGAGGAAGCTTGGGGGAACGGTAAGCTTAATCAGATATTTTTCGGTGRTATCGACTTARTTGCTYAYTAAATTGCATTTGTTGCTCTGTTATATCTGTTGTTTGGTTAGTAGTTTCTATGCTAAACATCCTGGTATCAAGGTGTTGGACAGGTTGACGATACGGAGTTGGTGAAAGGTCTTGTGTTCGACCACAAAGCAAGTCATACAGCTGGTGGACCCACGCGTATAGAAAATGCCAAAATTGGTTTGATTCAGTTTCAGATCTCTCCCCCCAAAACTGATATCGAGCAAAGTGTCATTGTGTCTGATTACACCCAAGTAAGTCCATTTTACCAATCTCGGTTTCTATTTACATTGAATATTTTCCTTCGATCAAACAATGCGAAGTCGATAGTGTAACGTCTCATTCTTACTCTTCTTTACCCTTTTCACAGATGGACAGAATTCTCAAGGAGGAGAGGAACTACATTTTAGGTATGATTAAGAAGATTCGGGCTACAGGCTGTAATGTTTTACTTGTACAGAAGAGTATCCTGCGGGATGCAGTGACAGACCTGTCATTACACTATCTCGCCAAAGCAAAGATTCTTGTGATCAAAGATGTGGAGCGAGAAGATATTGAGTTCATTAGCAAAACATTGAATTGTCTTCCCATCGCAAATATTGAACACTTCCGTGTCGAGAAGCTTGGACATGCTGACCTGGTTGAGGAGGTCCCAGTCGGTAATGGTCGGGTAAGTCTCAGATCTGACATTTTGTTTAACGTTATGTAGCGCTTACTGGAATACCCGCTTTAGGTTTGGGTTACGTAAGTTAGGCTCTGTTCACCTTGACTAATTTTGGGTTAATCTTCTCTGGTACTGCTTATCCCATTTTGTGGATGCTTATGGTACTTTTGCTCCAATTATATTGGCTATTTTGGCTTTCATTTAAAAAATATTAAAGATCTCATTAATTTTTGTGAAGCATTTAAGCCGAGTTGGGAAGCTGGGATTGAKRCCCGATTCTGTTGTGGATGACTTTTAACAGGTTGTGAAGGTGACTGGGATTAAGAATATGGGACGCACTGTTTCAATCATTGTTCGAGGCTCAAATGCTTTGGTACGACTTTGATTTTAGTCCAAATTCCTTTGCCTTACGAATTCATTGGTGTAGTTTTGATTTATAAAGCTGGAAATTGTGGAATTGCATGTTTTCCTGTTTCTCAATTGCCTCAACCGTCTCTGTATCAGGTTCTTGATGAGGCAGCACGGAGCTTGCACGATGCATTATGTGTTATCAGGTGTCTGGTTAATCAGCGATATCTTATTGCAGGTTGAGTTTCCGTCCATTATGTTGTGTTTTCGATGTGTCGATTKTTTTGGACTTCATAGCATGATAGTGCACACTATTAATATCGTTTTGTCCTATGCAAAGCTCATYCCACTTTTAACAACATTGGTGCGCAGGTGGTGGTGCACCGGAGATTGAGGTTTCTAGGCGATTGGGTATATGGTCTAGATCATTACAGGGCATGGAAAGTTACTGTGTCCGTGCGTTTGCCGACGCCATGGAGGTAATTTTTGTTCGAAACTGACAACAAATTGTCGTTATTACTTTTGAKTCTTGCCCTTGAATGATGCAGGTTTAGATTTTTTCTTGACAATTATCCTGGGATTCTCCACTTTTTGTCCGTGCTAATTGTAATAACCTTCCGACAGGCTGTTCTTGAGATTTCAAGGTTTTCCTGTTATTTCCTTTCTGTAACCGCTTCCCGATATTGACCTAACAACTTGCTGCTTATTCCTTGTTTGAATTGCTTTGCTGTGTAGGTCATTCCCTTTACGCTGGCGGAAAATGCTGGATTGAACCCAATAACTATTGTAACTGAGCTTCGTAATCGA